>JALLBA010000524.1:0-16904 GCA_036939675.1 Cyclostephanos invisitatus
TTCGACTGAATTAGCACGTAATAATGACCGTCCCACATTACGCCTTAGTCTGGTATCATCAATATGATTTGTATCTCTTATCATTATTTTTGCATAGAGGAATGATTATGAGTTCGATAGAGGGTAAGCACCAACTAATGTTCTAGGATGCGACAGCTAAATCATTATTATTAAGTTGCCGCTGATGTCGTTGTTCTTCTGAAAAGAGGGCTATGTTAAGTTTTATGAGTCGGCCCCAGGATGTAATAAATGCTAAATTTTGCGCTGAATCCGTTGCGTCGGGGTTTTCTGAAAACGGCTGCTTGGCGCAGAAATTTGCTGCAATTTACTTAATCCTTGGTTTTAATATCTGACTAATTTAGTTGGTGGTGCTTATCTCGCCTTTGGTATGTAAGAAGGGTATGAACGTACATTAAAAAAAGGCGGGATCTTTTCCCTCCCCGCCCGCGCGAGTCACATATCGGTCTGACCGTACTTCGTTCCATATCGCTCCCAACCTCCCGCGCGCGCCGCGACGCCACCCATGGTAATTTTTTTATGCTCCCGTCGGTCCCGTCCCTTCGATAAGAACGCAACACGGACAAATACATTGCCTCCACGAAGCAAGCAAAATCACAAATGACGACGTTCTTCCCCCCCCATCCGTCCTCGACACTCGTGAACGTTTCCGACGACGCCGACCTTCGACTTGTGCGCGTTTTGGCACCATCGACGTCCGATTCCGACCTGTTCGAGAAGGAGTGCGCATCCGCCATATCCGACGGCGACGCCGCGACTTTATTGCGTACCGTGATCGACAGCGGTGCGGTGTCGGGCCTGTTACGGGATGGGGATTACACCCTCGACGAGGCGGTCAGCGCCTTCAGCCTACTGACGGTATACCTCGACAGGGTGGGGGATGCGACCGTCGAGGGGGAGCTTTGCGGCCTCCTCGCCGATGCGGTCGCGGGGGGACCAGATTCCGGAAACGGTAGCAGGGAGAAGCGATCGGCCATGATCGCCGCCCTCTTCAACCTTCGCAGCGACGGATCCGAACGGGCCCGACTCCTATCTCGAATCGTCGACCTCGCCGACGCGAATACGCTGATGCCGGGCGAGCCGAGGGGGGTGTCGTCCCTCGCGGACGCTCTCGATCCGGCGACGCTCAAATCAACTATCGCGCTGTGGGGGGAAGGATTCGATGGAGTCGTACTACGGGAGCTGTACGCGTCGGTATCGAGGGGGATGGACAGGGTATTGGAGGCTCTGTCGAAAGGCGGGGACGGGACTGCGGGGGACAAGACCACCGAATCGAAGATCAGGGCGACGATGGAGAGGAAGCAGACATACATGCTCCTCTTTTTGGAAACGTACAAGGAGGAGGTGCGTTTTATAATTTTTCGATGACTTGTGGGCGGTCGTAGTGCCTTTCGAGTTTTAGGTGTTGCTTTATGGTTTTGCCCAAGTCGCTGATGAGGTGGGGTTTTTTCATCGGGAGGGAATTGCATCGGGTCGTGCCGTGCGATGAGTATCCACGAACCCTCTTATTGGAGTGCATATTTTTACACGCCTTGCCATCACGCCGCCAGTTTTCTGATCCGTATCGCCTCCGTCCCCCCCCTCCCGTCCCTCGCTCGCTTTCGCGAAAATAAAACGCACTACACAGTCCCAACTCGACGACGACGCGGCATCGTTCGCCCGCGATGCGTCTGTATACGCCATACGCGATCCCATCCACCTCTTCTTGACGCAGAGGCGCATCCTCTCTTTGTTGGCGGTATCCGCCCTCCAAACTTCCGAACCGGCGCTGTACGACTTGCTCAAGATCTTTATGGAGGGCAAATTGCAGGATTATCGCGACTTCACGGCCATGCCGGACAAGGTATCGGTGTTCCAGACCTTCGGCATCGACGAGGATAGATGCATGGAGAACATGAGCCTCCTAAGTCTGGTTTCGCTCGCGGGGGAGCATGAGGAGATCCCGTACGGGGCCATCGCCGCGACCTTGAACGTGCGGGAGGACGAGGTCGAACGGTGGGTGATACGGGCCGTTAGCTCCGGTTTGATGGACGCGAAGATGGACCAGCTTCGCAGGGTCGTCCTCGTGGAACGGTGCGTCGTGAGACAGTTCGGCATCAGGGAATGGACTGCGATGAAGACCAGGTTGGACAAGTGGAAGTCGAATGTAAAGAGCGTATTGGACGCGTTAAAAAAGAGCGGTGCCGGGGCATCGGTGGATGGTCAGTGATCTGAGTGATCAAACTGGACGGAGAATTTTCAATATAAACGAACGTACTTATGCAATAGCATCATGCTGACAATGTCACATTCTCGCTCGTCTCATTATATGGCTAATTGTCACCTAGAGATTCCAAGTGTGGCGGAGAATATTCAATCCAGGTAACGTAGTGTAATAAGAATCCCCTTGAGAGAGAAAGCCTAATCAAAATATTTGGAAAAGAATGAGCCTCAGGTTATGTCTCACATCATAGAGACAATGCTCCCAACACACAACGAGGCTCACAACAATCTTATGCGCTTAGTGATCCTCCTCCAGGATGAGAAAAGAAGATGATAATACAAAAAGCAGGTCACAATACGGGCTTATCAAAGATCCCCTCTATTGATTCCAGCATTGAGATTTTCCCGCCATTTTTGGATTTAAAAAAGAAGAAGGGTCCAGAGAGAGCGAGGCGTGAGGAAAGTAGGACGAACAACCTGCCATGGCTTTCCCAGGAAGATGGTGGCATGAGCCCGATGCTCAAGATGCATTTAGAGTGACATGGCTGAGCCTATTTTTCGAATTAGCCGCCGCGATTGGGGGTATTGTTGGGTTCGCGGTAAGATAGTTCTTCCAGTATTTGTTGCAAGATAAATTGACTGACCTTTGCGTAAGTAGGTAACCTTCCCTTTTACTGCAACCCCACACCAAAAAAGAAAACGGATTCGTCCCTCATTCTCGCCTTCGGACTTGAGAATATCGTCGATATGCTATCCTCTCTCGTTGTATTGTGGCGATTCTACTGCCCACATGGATTTGATGAAATTAAACTTGCCAAGCTGAAGAAACGCGAAGAACGTGCGAACGTGAGTTCATTTTACGTATTCGTCAACAGTGTAGGAGTCACCTTTTTCATCATGTTGCATCTAATCACGTCGTATTAATCCATGATGAATATATGTAAAGGTGGCGCTCTCGATCATCATTGGGATATTGGGGCTATTTCTCATTTGTGTGGGGATTGCAGACATTCTGGTAGCTGAGAAGGACACCAACGTAGAGTTCTTGTTCCTTGGATCACTTGTTTCAATAATCTTTTGTGGAGCTCTGGCAATTATTAAGTTCAAATATGCGGCCGACCTCGACTCGCAATCAATGTACAAGGATGGCATCTGTTCCTTGATTGGCGTCTGCCTCTCTGCGTCATTGCTTCTCACGACAGCTATAATCGAAAGTTTTCCGGCGGCATGGTATATTGATCCTGTTGCTTCGTTGGTCCTTGGTGTCGGCGCAACTGTCTATGGTTTCAAGCTCGTCATTGACATGGTTCTAAGCGGTGTCCCGATTTTCAATAGAGACTGGTGGAACGCGAGCGAAGCTGCGCCAATTGAGAACGAACCACCTGCAATGAAGACAGATGCAAGTAGTGTGGCACAAGAAAAAATCGATGAACACGAGATCATTTAATTAAGAGTGTACTTTGAGAAATGTGACACGTAAGATCAGCACATGAAGAGTTCACATGAATTTAAGTTCATTAAAAATTAGTTACCACAGAGATTCACACTGATTTACTAAGCTTGGCTCGTATTTTTTGAATGGCAGTCGTAACATCAGATAAAGATCTACACGCAGCAAATCTTAGATAATGCTGACAATCTGATGATTTTCCATAAAAATTGTCTCCCGGAACTACAGCGACTCCTACATCTCGCATCATGTACATCGCTGCGTCCATAGGAAGAAATTCTTTCAGTTGATGAACGCCACGGTAATCGACAAACAAATAGTATGCACCCTGAGGAGTAATAACCCCAAAGCCAACCTCTGTCAATGCCTCTTCTAGCATCTTCACACGGCTCTGATACCTCATTCGAAGTTCATCTTTGAAATACTCATCGGGCATTGTGAAGTATGCCAAAGAGGCGAATTGCTGCGGGTGTGGCGACATTGCCACTAATTGATCATGGACACCACGGTATTGACTTGATAGGTGTGGCGGATGTAGACACCAGCCCAACCTCCAGCCAGTGGCAGATGCCGATTTCCCCAACGAATTGCACACCAGCGTTCGATCGGCCGCCTCTGGAAAAGATTTTGGGATCAAGCTATGCCGGCAATGATTGCCATTTTTGTCTTGATACGTCATATGTTCATATATTTCGTCAGTAATAATGTAGACATCATTTTCAATACACAGGTTCACTATCTCATTGAGTTCAAGGTGGGTGAACACCTTTCCAGTTGGATTGTGTGGTGTATTTAGTATCAAAGCTTTCGTTTTTTTATCCATGATTGCAGTTTTGAGCTCTTCGTAATCAAAATTCCACTCCCCATGATCAACAGATGCATGAAGTGTGACGTAAACTGGGTCGAGGTAAAATATGTTGCACTGAGAAGGATAAAGCTCATGAAAGGGCTCGAAAATTACTACCTTGTCTCCCGGCGAGCTAATTGTTCGCAACGCCGTAGCAACTGCCTCCGTGGCGCCCAGAGTCAAAGTGATATTGTCCTCGGAAACATCATATTCATACAAACGGCGATAATATTCCGAGACTGCTTGACGGACATCGGCTCTGCCCATGGGAGGTGAATACTGATTGAGCTCGTCTGTTAATGCATCGTTCGGGGTGTCGCTAGCAGGTTGAGTCAAGAGGCTCACGATAGAGGCAGACATGTCATTCGCAGTTGTGTAAGATAGCCGCGATGCTTCATCGTCGCTCCAAACTTTTCCAGATAGGACAGCGTGGGCAAGCGCCAATCTCAACTTCGCCGGTGGGGGTTCGTTTGGGAAACCTTGCGATAAATTGACGGCTTTATATTGAATTGCGAGTCGGGTCATCAGCCGAATGACGGACTCCTTTACCTGCGGCGTTATCATCGTCGTTGTACTTGCGTATGGCGAGCGTGTTAAAAAATAAAAAAAGCGATAGGTAGTAGTAACATCACACTTATCCCCCGGCCTCTACGGTATTTTTTGTACGATACAATGCCAACGTATCGTAGATCTTGCGACACTCGTTGCGACTCAGGCACCACAACCATTATCCATTGATGAAAAGAACACACAAAATAAATGGTGCCGCGGGGCTATAAACGTACTCCGCGATGGACGAATATCGGCTATGCCACATATTTCCATTCACGACGTATCATCTCTTTTGCAATATCCGATGGCTCGGCCTCCTCGACCTCGACGTCATGCGCCTTGCCCTTCCGCCGGAAACGTTCTAGCCTAGCATCCCCTGCTATAACTTTCGATGTGAGGTCAATACATTACTCACAATCCCATAGAGATTGTTATTCCTCTTCGATATTGAAACCCCAATTGAGATGGATCTCCCCATCTCGCCCCAAAAGTCCGGACTTGAGAAATTGCCCAACGATCGAAGAGCTGGTACTGACTACTGACAACATAAAACAACCTTCATGTCATTTCCCCTCGTGACATCTCAGCGTGTTGGACCACACTATCAAAGTTTGTTCGGAATCAGGGTGGCGAACCTCCTCGGACGAATAACAATCATCGGCATGGTCTAATCAATATGCAGCTTGATTTGATATTGGTCAACACGCTGGAAAATATTGGAGAATATAATCATAGAGATCTCGCGACGACTGCTCTAGGCCCGGCAAAGATTGTAAAACAAGTTGGTCATCGTGAGAGTGGAAAGAAGGCTCCTTGTGACAATTTGAATCAAATTTTACATGATCTACTAACTGGAATCGATTTGGAAAATAAAAACTTCATTTTTCGAGAGATTGCAATATCCTCCATTCCGATCATATATGAGTTTGACCCGCGGCAACTATCGAATTACATTTATGCATATGGCCTAGTAGAATTCGTTCCCAATGATGTCAAGAGGGGGCGTACATTATTTGACGGGTTAGCCCACGAGGCTATTTCCAAGTTGCGGCACTTTAACTCTCAGGATCTGTCCAACATGCTCTGGGCTTACGCAAAAGTGGGCTCGTCGAACTCGTCACTTTTTGAGGCAGAGGGATACTCGATCGTTGCGCTGGATGATTTGAATGGGTTTAAGCCACAGGAGATGTCCAATATTTCATGGGCATATGCAACCGCAAGGGAGAAACATCCTCGGCTTTTCAAACGCTTCGCCGATCATATCCTTGCATTGCAAGACTTGAATGGTTTCATGCCACAGCATCTATCAAACATCATGTGGGCCTACGCGACCGCGGGCGAGTTACATCATCTGCTCTTCAAACGCTTTGCCGATCACATCCTCGCATTTGAAGATTTGAGTGGGTTCAATTCTCAGAATCGAGGCAACACCATGTGGGCATACGCAACCGCGAGCGAGCCAAATCCTCGGCTTTTCAAACGCTTTGCCGATCATATCGTCGCATTGAAAGACTTATGTGGGTTCAATACTCAGAATCGATCCATTATCATGTGGGCATACGCAAAAGTGGGCGAGTCACATCCTCAGCTCTTCAAACGCTCACCGAACATATCGTCAATTTGAAAGACTTGAGTGGGTTCACACCACAGGAGTTGTTCAACATCGCACGTGCATATTACAATTCTGAAACGAAGACAAGTGAATACTCTGGACGAGATTTTGGTTGTGCCCGTACCTTATTGGGAGTGGGACAAACTTGGTAAGGACCGTGGGAAGAAGCAGGAATACCTGCGCACTTTGTTGCGTTTTGGATAGTTTGTTTCTGGAGGGTTCATGTGGGTTCTACCACTCTGACTATTAGATAGTCTATGAGCGTTGTCTGCGAATAACATGGTGGTATCGCTGGTTCGAATGAAGAAAACCAGTCGCTGTCATGTTAACAGCTGTAGGTGATCTCTCTCTTTTGAATACAAATCAATACTTTCACAGGTCATAGATTTGGTGCACCTAAACTGCATTTCTGCATGACATCAAGCAAAGAGAATGAATAGATTTTCATCCAACGATCAAAACTTGCGCCTCAATAGCTTTATAGCAATAGAATTGAAGCCAACAGCTATCACAACAGTCATGCCTAATAGGTAGTCTTCGATCATGTTTTTTTTTGGTAATTTGTAATAATTGCCCGTGATTTTCTCAGAGTCCACTGCCCCTGATGATTGTTTCGACGATTCCCTTCCTCGTGAGAAGTTTGTTAATTGCCAGGGATCGCTGTTGTCGCGAAAGATCTTGTACACGAACATGCCTGTGTGCGATACTCTCTCGCAGCCGCCGTTTACGTCACCACAATACTATCGTGAGGAGGCACAACAATCAACAGAAAGTCGGTCTCGGCAATAGCTATTGGGCGGTGGTAGAATAAGCGTGCTTGGTGGGCAACGAAAAAATAGACGAAGAATTACTAAATTACTCAGCGCTAAATTGGGGAATGTGCAGTGCAGGCAAATCCGGTACTATGGAATGTTAGCAGTGTTGTCAAATTGGATAACGCCTACTCTACAGTTCATTGCCACCCTTATATGAGCGATCAACATAGCGTGTGGTGATAGTCTTTGCAAACTCTTTCCATTCTTCATCTTTTAGCACCCACAGGAGATTCTCCCTCATTGCCCAGTCGCATGAGCCCTGTGACCAAAGAATAGATTGTGCCAACGACTTGGTGGCCGTCCCAGCCAATGGGCCATCTATCGACACAGCCCACGTTGCGTAAGGTCTGAGCATATCAACAGCTGCGATCGATCGAAGATAAATTTCGGCGGAAGAAATGAGAAGAGGGTGAGCCATCGCTGTTGATGGATCAGATTTTGGAATGGCGTTCGCGTTCATGTATATACTTGTTTTGTTTATGAACATCTTCCCTTTCTTGGAATTCCGTTCGGCACATCTTTGATCTGCAAACGAAGTTCCAATCAAAAAAGAATCTCGGTACCATTTTACGGTTGAAAGTATACTTCGGTATTGATCGGAATCTCTCGAAACGGAAAAGGCTAAATCTTCATCATTTTCCATCGTTGTTGCGCGGTGCCCTTTGTTCTTTTGCCAAGGATTTCGGATAGAGAATTGATTGATACAACTTGCTGGCTCAGAAGTGCCATCGGTGTCATCGAGCTCGACAGGTTGGGGTGACGACTGCGACGGCCTCTGTTTGCTGCTGCTCTGCGCTGTTATTCCCCTGAGGACTATTTTCCGTATTTCCTCCACCAAGGCTTCATCTTCTGACAGCCGCGATATAATTTTTTTGGCAGCGATGGCATCACGATCTCGATTTACTGATGACTCGTCTCTTTGCATGTTGGGTCCTTCAGCGGGGAAAGGGAAGTCGATAAAACATGGGAGTATCGACCATAGGAATTGTCAACATCACTTCTTCTCTGTGCTGAGATGTCCTTCCCTCAATTAAAAAGGGATTGCGGGATATCGTACTATTCCTACGTAGGAATCTGCAACCGGCCCCGAAACAACCAGAAACATAGACAAACTGCCATTTTTTATCGAAGCAATCGGTTTCGCCATGATCAAACAAATTCTCCCGCTTGTCGCGGCGGCCTCAGTTGTGTGCGCTGACGAGTACAACCATCGCTACAAAGAGGGGGACAGGGTTGATCTGTGGGTGAACAAGGTGAGCCCTGAGAATATTTTGTACTCGCGACTTGGGGTGCCTTCGGGGGAGAGGCGGATTTTGGCGGAGAGAGGCGGAGGGGGGGGGGGATGACGGATGTTTCATTGAGGCAGAGGATGAGGGGGAGGGGTGACAGAAATTCATGCAATCGTTTTTCAACGCTGACTTTAATTTTCATCCCTTTTGTTTTGTCCAGGTTGGTCCCTACGCCAACCCGCAAGAGGCCTACGAATACTACATTCTCCCTTACTGTGCCCCCGACACTCGTCATCATCCCGACAATAAAGATGGTAGCTTCAACGAGCTGAAAGCCCATAGCATTGGAGAGCGCCTGGGAGGACACGCACTGCGCCACAGTGGTCATGACTTAATCTATCCTCCAAAGTCTACCATAGCAGAAACGGGAGTCCTTGAAACGNCTGCGCCACAGTGGTCATGACTTAATCTATCCTCCAAAGTCTACCATAGCAGAAACGGGAGTCCTTGAAACGTGCACCACCAAACCTCTAACTGCCGACCAAGTGAAGCTATTTTCCACGGCAGCCGAAGATCAATGGTTCTATCAAATGTATGTCGACGACCTTCCAGTATGGGGTATGGTGGGGGAAATGCTCCCGGACTTGGAGGCTGCCAAGGGGGAAAAGTTTGGGAGTGACCTGAGCCATCTTGAGGAAGCGGTTGCCAAACACGAGGAGATGGGAGGGGAGTTCAACGCGTATGTCTACACCAAGAGGACCTTGCAGGTTAGCTACAACGAAGACAGAATTATCAAAGTCGATCTGACTTCAGAACCTTCGTCGCTCACGGAGGTTAAGGAGGGGGTGACCCTGACGTTTGAGCTTGACATTCAATGGGCACAGACCAACACCCCGTTTCACTCGCGCTTCGATCGATACCTTGATCATGCCTTCTTCAAGCATCAAATCCATTGGTTCAGCATCTTCAATTCGTTCATGATGGTGATGTTTCTTATGGGGCTGGTGGCACTTATTCTGCTTAGGACGTTGAGGAAAGACTATGCGCGTTATGCCATAAGTCACGGCGGACGGAGAGATGTCGAAGAGCGAGGTGGCGATGACGAGGAAGATGATGACGACGAAAAAGTTCATCTCACCGAAGGGCGTTCAAATGCTGGATCCGTGGGAGTGGAAGAAAGTGGTTGGAAGAATGTGCATGGTGATGTGTTTCGTGCCCCCTCATTCCTCCCCCTTCTTGCAGCCATATTGGGCACAGGTTGGCAGGTGGTCACTCTTGTCATGGGCGTGGTGCTGTTTGCAGTTGCGGGTCCGCTTCATGGTGCAGTTCACGAGGAACGTGGGGAAGTCTTGTCTGCCATTTTGATCTTTTACTCGCTGTCGAGTATTGTTGCTGGTTATACTTCTGGTAGCTACTTCAAGCTTTACTATGCCACGACTGCATCNCTCGCTGTCGAGTATTGTTGCTGGTTATACTTCTGGTAGCTACTTCAAGCTTTACTATGCCACGACTGCATCAGGTAGGAGTAAGGCTGGCGCGACAGATGCTGGTGGCGCAACACAGTGGCAGTCGACCATGGCACTGACAGTATTGCTCCTTCCAACCATTGTTGGAGGGGCTTTATCCGTCCTCAACGGCATTGCCCTCGTGTATGGCACCATCTACTACATTCCGTTTTTGGTTTTGCTGAAGCTCTTCTTTCTGTGGGTCTTCGTCTCAGTCCCCTTGTGCATCGTCGGAACTTTGCTTGGTCGACATGCGAAGCTCGGGGGCAAGAAAAGTGATCCATTCCCTTGTCGAGTGAATGCCATTCCACGCCCCATTCCGGAGGACATCCCCTGGTATGGAGTTCCTGCCAACATCATCCCATTCGCAGGACTTCTATCCTTTGGCTCAATCTTCATCGAGCTGTATTACATTTTGACCTCTCTGTGGAATTACAAGTTCTATCACGTATACGGATTCCTGTTGGGGGTCTACGCCATTCTCTGTCTCGTGGTGTGCATGACCACCATCATTGTGGTTTACTTCTCCCTCAATTCGGAAAATTACTTGTGGCAATGGACTGCCTTCTACTCCGGGGCATCAACGGCGTTGTATGTCTTCCTATATTCGATTTATTATTTCGTGTTCAAGACGAGTATGCATGGGCTGGTGCAAACATCGTTCTACTTTGGCTACATGATGCTGATCAGCATGGGCATGGGTATTCTCTGTGGGACTCTGGGCCACTGGGCTGCGAATAAGTTTGTGAGGACAATATTTCAGAACGTGAAGGTTGATTAGATAAATAGAAGGGCTCGAGATGACGGAAATAAGACATACGTCAGATGGCCTGACGATTTTTTAACTGACCGATGTATCAAATGCATGAGAAATGTTGGGGGGAGTTAATAATCACTAGTTCAATTTGATATATATTTTGTCTGAATTCTTATTTATGATACCAGATAGTATGAGTTGATAAATATCAATGATGCTTACTCTCGCATGTCATTTGTCGTCTGAATTATTCAGAAGAATTCACTTTTCCTCCGTAGTATGAATTACTTATATTATAACTTTGTGGACTCTCATGCAATTGTCTACTGGAGAAGATCAAATAAGAGCTGATGGCAGTAACGCACAATCTCATTGCATACGCCGAATGTATGCCCCATAATGCCGCTTTTTGACAATTTTCGTTGCTCCATCTTCATCGATGACGAAAAGCATGCTTTCTTCCAATAACATTGTTTCTTCGTCGATTTCATCTTTTGTATGCCAATGAGAGGCTGCCTTTGGCTGAGGCGCTTTTTCAGCAAGCACACAACACGTCCTAATAATAATGGTACAAGAAAATGGTTCGCAGGTTATAAAATCCTCAGCATTCAAGTCATGCATAAAACAATACAATAATGGAAATTACCACAAGCCATTTGAGCGTTTGATAAACGCTTGGTCATACTTTTTCAGCATGGAAGCAGACTGAGTAGCCTTCTTCTCAGATCGATGAATAACCATGTGACTTGGCGAGCGTGCAACTTCTCCCAACGCATATTTCTGCTTGGGGGGATGTTGACGGCTTGATGTACCCCCGGAGGTGTATCTGCCTAAATCCTCTGAAGAGCTAAGCGTTCCAGTGCTCATAGACATATCCGGGTGGTTGGACACATATCCAGTGGATAAATTTCGCTCGTATGTTCGGGGAGGCGAGTCCTTGTTGTCACTGTATATTTTGTCACTTCTTGTACTCGCGTCGTAATCCTTCTTTTCGTCTTCATTCAATAATCGCTGGTTGAAGCCTGGAACGATTATCAATTCGCCATTATCCCAGTGGCCGTAAAATTTGAGAAATGAATTACCCCCGAGGACCAAAACGCCCTCTCCATGGGGCTGAAGAAGATCATTAACAGGACCTGAATACAGCCCGTGCAACTCGCCATTAATTGGATTGTCCCGCCAGGGTAAGTTTGTGATCTGGGTTGCTCCTGGATCAATACTTGTACGACATATTGTGCTCATATTATCTTCTTCCCGTAGAAAATTATTCATCCCTGGCGATGTCGCTCGTCGTCGTTGGCGTCCGCGTGCAGTATTACTCGGAGCGGCACGAGAGGTGGTTACCTCCACACCGTTTACATCGCCATCATCCATATTAACAGCGCATTCTGACCAATTCGGCACGGATGCTACCAGGGATAACGATGATGATATCTGCCGATGTATCCTCGTGTAGTCGTCCTCATCGAGACCATTGCCTTCAATCTTCGGCTCCGGCTTTACTATGGGTTGATCTTGGATTTTAATGATGTAGTTCACGCAGTTGCCATCGGTGCTGCTTCGTCGCCTGCTGTGGGGTGGCGCCAGATGAGAACAGGCCTTGATCGCACCTCGGGTAAGTAATGCGATTGCGCCCACAGGGCTGCTACGGTGCGTAGTGCAACTCGCAGCAGAGCGGAGATCGGATGCCTCGCGTTGGGTTTTCTCTGAAGCTTCGCTGCCCCGTCCCTGAACGCGGGGAATTCGTATGACGGGGGGGGCGCTACTAAATATGGGGGAGTTGCCGACGAAATTATCATCCCTCGATGGCGATAATGATGACGATGACATAGTCGCGAGGGGCAACTTCTCGTAAACGGCAGCATCGGCGACGGAAGCGGGGGCAGAAGGAACGATGATGGACGGCGGTGGACCCTGAGTCGAAGTATGGGAATTGACCTTGGGTCGGTTGACCCATGCCATCAGCTCTTCCTCAAGTTCGAAGACCATCGCTAAAGATCACTTGACGCTGCTGCACATAATGATTGCCGTTGCTGTCTGCGTGGCATGTCGGGAACAAACGGAGGCATGTAGGGAGAAGCCATGCTGTTTTCCGGATCCCGATGCCAGATAGGGTGTACATAGTACGATATTGGGTAATACTTTTACCCTAACCTAACCCTAATTCTTGTTTAACGTATTGGGCATTTACCATCACTTAATGCTGTTTTCATGTCGTACTTAACACTTAGGGTTATTATTTTTTTAAAGTAGAGGTGAGATGTTGTATCTCCTATTGTGCAGTTTTACGTACCACCATTTAGGCTGGGATTTAATTCGGATACGCGGATAGCCGGGAAGTTTGTTTTGGGAAAGTTTTCCTTCTCACGTCTCGTTTCTCCTTTCTTTTGCTATCCAATTTTTTCCCAAACAAAATCACCGATCGCCCCAATAGCCCAATAGCCGGATAGATTTTCTATTTTTGTGCTGCAATAAAATTAAGAACCTTGCGGAGGAGGAGACGGCATCCCAAAATTTAGAACCTTGCGGAGGAGAGGAGACGGCTTCCCCCCCCTCTAACAAAAAATCTCCCACAATATTAAATGGAAACTCTCTGACTGTCAATAAAAATAGGTCACGCCCGGTCTACTAGTATGTCTCAATCTGGTGCTGTTGCCGTCGTTGATGCTGCAGCTGTTGTTGACGCCTGTGCAGCAGCCTCTGCCGCCTCTACTCAGCAGGGGAGGCGTGCACCCCCACGCGTTACTAGAACACCAACCCAAAATCGCAGCAGAAGGTCTAATAATCTTCTTCCTTGCCGCACGTCCCCGCGTCTTAACCGTCCACAAGATCCGAATGAGAATTTTGATGAGGAGGATGATGAAGAACCAGGGGAATCTCAACCTCTTTTATCACCCGCCCCCGTCAACGATGTTGTGGTTCCTGCTGATCACGACCGCGTTGTTGAAAGTCAGTTGACGATTGATGGCCTCTTGGGGGTAGATACTGACGCAGCTGATGCCCCCCCCGCCAGCGATGGTGATGATGAGTTTAGCAGTGGTGGTGAAGCATTGGCGGAGTACTTTTCTCGAGATGACGTAGCAGAAGCAGAGGGGGGAGGTGCCGTTTATGATATCACGGATTATACGGCCAATGAATATGACATTCATGAGCGGATCGGTCATTTCATGGGTCGGATTCCTATCTCTAATCAAAATCGAGTAGCTGTTGAGGCAGCATATATGATTGAAGCTGTTACTCTCGTGAAAAGTATGCGGTCAATGCGAAAGGCTGAAATTGCACAGAAAGTCCAGGATAAGTACAAATCATATCTCAGTGCCATTCCTTTGAATCGTTTTGCTGATGCCTCCGTAAAGATCAAGATGGCCGAAAAATATTACCGTGCAAAGACTAACAGTGCAGAAGGATTTTTGACTAAGGCTACTGATGTCTTGAAGAATGTGCGGTCACTTGCCGCAGGTATTAGGGGGATCGGTACACCATTGCATCAGATCCCAAGTGGGAAAAGTCTGATGGACATGAAAAATGAATTTATTTTGAAGAAGTACCATGAAGTTCAGGGATTTGTTTATGCTCCATCAAACAATGATGAAGAACTAATGAATGAGGTTCCAGAGGGGTGGTGGATGCTTCATTCCACAACCAATTTGCTACTCGCCGCACTTGTCCATAGGTTGAACCCCGATATCATTGCTGATCCTACTGAAATAGCTCCAGGACTGACTCGTGCTNGCCACTGGGCTGCGAATAAGTTTGTGAGGACAATATTTCAGAACGTGAAGGTTGACTAGAGAATTATTGAAGGGGGCTATTACATTATGGGAAGTTAGGGATTTCATTAAGAGGAGTGCTAAGAATGAGTTTGACTATTACCTCCTTCTTATCATATCTACCGATTAGGAAACTGAATCCCTTATGAGAAAGAGAAAAGTTGTGGGATTCATGTCTATTTAAGTTCTAGCAATATTTTTTCCATCGGAGGCATTATTTACACCCGGGAGGAATGGTAGTAAATACCTAGAAGATTCTGAAGAGTGTGAATGTTACATCGTCTCATTTTAAGATCACTCGGCGCGGACCAATGACAGCGGAACAAAACCAAATACGGTCGCATTTGGCTGCCGATTGAATTACACCGTAGCTGATGACACTTCGTTTCTCAGCATCTGGCGTGCCCATTCAGGCACCTTCAATCCCAGTCGTACGTAGTCTATCGACATTAGCTCTAGACCCCTCCTCACCGATTGTGCGTTGTAAAACTGGCGAACCTTCCCCGGGGCGTAAGTCGCGTGATTCGTCGCAGCTGAACGGCTATAATCCCTCCCGGTATCATTTCCCTTCCCCGCCGAGTCGCGTTCCATGTACCCGAAACTCGCATTCAGCAGCCCCGGGAGCTTACCGCCGAACTGGCTCGCCATCCTCTCGATATCGTAAATGAATTCTCCTCCCATGTTGCCCACGAAGGCATACCTGTCTATATTTCGATGTAGGTCGCATGATATTGCTTGGGGCACGAAATGTATGTTCCACTTTTGGGCAAGACGGGGAAACGGGATACATCGTTTATTCGTTTTGTTCGAGGCATGACAAAAAAAAGGATCATGAAGTCAGGTGATGGGCCGAGGCGAACCTACCTCTACAGGCAAGATATCGAGGTATGCGGCGAAGAATTGTTTATCCTTGCCCTCGAGGTGTTCCATCAGGGACGGATACTTCTTCCCCCTCGCGTCCGTCATGTTCGGTCGAGGATTGAAAAGGACGTTCGGCTCGCAATGACCCTGCAATTGCCTCGCCTTGGCGTCGTAACATTTGTCGAGGAACCCCGATAGTATCCTCTCGAGCGGATCGCGAAGGAAGACCGCCCACGGCGCATCCGCGGGCATATCCCTCGTCGTCATCATGGTGCAATTTTTCCCGCGAAAAGCCATGCACCGTTTGGGTTCGGGACGAACGCAATCGTCGGCATTGGCATCACAGAATACCCTGCGCCATTCCGTGGAACCCACCTTCTCAATAGCGCAGAAATTCAACGGCGGATTCGTCGTTCCGAAACGATGCCAGGGCGCGTATGCCATGTTCCTAGTCGTGTCGCGCAGGAGCGTCAATAGCCACCATGGTATCGTGGGCGCGGTACCATTATTGGTAATGTTGTTGAAATGAACGAGATTCCTCGTCACGCACGACTTCCACAATTTAGGATTCCATAATGCGCTCTCTCCCCTCCCCCTTGCATCGTCGTCGCTGTCGTCATGGCACGGGAGCAAGCGCGCGTACGAATTAGCGAACGACCTTCTTATTATGTCGTCGGCTTCGTCGTGCTCCTCCCTCGAAATGCCGCCAATGGCGAATCCGCGCAGCGGCGGTCGACCTGCTAAATTTAGAGCCGCAATTCCGAATAGACACAGTAGCTGGTAGGAAAATATCCTCACCGGCGTCTTCGATGAGGTACCAGACTTAGGCTTAATGTGGGACGGAATGGCCATAACTTGCACAAAAATGGGGTTGTGACCATGTTTCAAGTTACAAAACATCTCGTCTATGCATATAACTAGAGCACCCCTAACAGGATTTTGGATGGCATTGTTGGAAAGGGGTTCCCTGGTGCATTCCCCCGACCATTTTGCGTCTCCTCGGTGCGTAAAGTGGGACGTTAAATTCCTCTGTAGGATCCGGTATACTTTTTTTTTTAATTCTGGAGTTAACAGGTAAAACCATGGCGACTGCCGAAACGAAGAGGATTCTACGATTAAAAGAGGCAATGAAGTGATAACGAGTATATCTAACGTTAATATAACTATGGGGGAAAGCCGCCTCGACTCAAAACCCCCATTATGCCCCTCCCACCTCAAATAATGGTGGCGCCGTTACGTCGAAATTGTGCCCCTTGCATGCTCGCTCCTCCCACACTTTGTACTTG
>JALLBA010000525.1:0-16893 GCA_036939675.1 Cyclostephanos invisitatus
TGGCGTTGGCTCATGGATATTCGAAAGCTAAAAGTAATGGTATTTCGGCAGATCATTTAAGTTCGGTAGTATGGTAACACTTCACAGGAGAATCTTAGAGTACGTTTGCTGGCATAAAAAATTATTTTATCATTCTCTGATAGTATATACGTAGTGTAAGGTACTACTGTAAGCCCTCACATCTACTCCTATCCTCTCATGCCTTCCATGACGGGGACCTCCCGAGTAGTACAGGTTATGATAGTCCTCTAAATGCATACATCTCTCCCCCACCTCCCGGCCAAATCGGTCGATAATCCTCGCCTCATTTGTCTCTGTTGTGGGTGTGGCTCGCGCTTCGTTCTAGGTGGCCCGAGCCCTTCCATTATTTTCAAGTTCTTCCACGGCCGGAATATTTACTTCTTCTTATCCAATGGAGCGTCATCCGCCCCCTCCCGGTCATCCTGGTACGCGCACCCGTGCCACGGCGGGGCAAATGCCTACTGCTTCTACCCTAGCACCCTCGGTGCCAACCCGTCATCACCCGGGCTCGGTCCGCCGCAAACCCCTCACCGCCGCGTCACCTCCTCCCCCACGAATGGGGTATTATGATCCGATCGGCGTGACGACTGCGCGAGAGGACGGCAATAATTCCACCGATGATGACGACTCTGACGTTGACGGATCCCCGTCCCTCCTCACCGACCCCACTGATGGTGCTGACATCGCTGGCGTTCCCGACGACACCTCACGATTTTTTGGGGGGATCGCAAACGAACCCAACGACTCAGGCGCGATGTCGGGCGATGGTGGATTGGGGGGGATCACAGACGCACCCGGTGACTCAGGCACGATGTCGGGCAATGGCTCCACCGACGTGACGGTGGACCCCCTCCCCGCCGCCCCGGGAACCACGTCTGCTATCATGGCAGATTTCGCCCTCCTCCTCGAGAAGCACGCGCACGCACTCAATGCACGCATTGACTCTCTCAAGGCTGAGGTGGCAAGTAACCACGGCCACATCACCAAACACCTCTTTCCGGGTTTCGAAAAGCGCTTTACCACGCTTGAACGCGCCCTTAATACAACAACTGCTGAGCTCGAGGAGAAGGGGGCATCACTCCTCGCAAAATACACCGCCCTTGATGAGAAGGTCTCGTCCGTCCTCGACAGGCGATGCCAGGACTCAACGTCGGACAAGGCGCTACCGCAGTCTTCCACACCAGCTTGATCGGGACAACTTGAACCCCCTGATGACCCCCAGTGCAACTTCGTCGAAAGGGTCGATACCCCCCCAGCGGATACACCGCTTAACGTTAATGCTCGTACACGCGCGGCCTACGACAGAGCGTGCGCGATGAATCCGGAGTACCAGGCCCCTCGTGTCACCCCGAAGCGCGGTCCGCCTGCCACGCGTCGCGATGTCTCACCTGTGCGCAATCCATACTTGCCCCGCGATCCGCTTCGGCAGACTACTATCCCAGAGTCATTCAAACGCAGCCGCGCTCAACGCGCCCCCACACCGATCGATGCATCACCAGTCGAGCCTGACCCCGCCGGCGGCGCTGGCGATGGCCGCCCAATCATGGGGGGGTTGACAATTTCCCCACGTCACCGCAATAGGGATCTCCGTGCACGCGCTCTCAGAACTAGTCGATTCGACGTCGTCTGACTTGCATGCACCGGTTATCATATCGGAATGGATGGCGTTACCGTTCTAACGGACAATCTCCTTGCGGCTCGCGGTTTTGCACAGGTGACGGGTGAGGTCGAGGACGTTATGGTCTGTTACAATGATATCATCTTAGCGCATCGGAAGATTATCGAGCTTTGGTATAATGCCTACTCCCACATGTCTGGCCCTCAGGTGGACAAGATCATACAAAAATCGCTGACATTTATGATCGCCTTCAAGAAGTCAGTCTCAGCTACATCCTTGCTCTTTTGCCTTTCTATGCGATCGTGCTCTCCCATGGGTTCGAGGGCCTCTGCCCCCCTGGTCTCGGTCTTGCCCGATACGCAACGATGAGCAAAGCTTTCATGGAATTAGTTCCGCGGCTGATCCCGAGCAACTTGTCTCCACAGATGAATGCAACTTTGTCCTCCGTTTGCTTTGAATCCAACAACGGTTATGACTACCTATGGCGGGTGCTCGAGCTCACAGTCCCAGGATTCGACCCTACTGTTCCTCTCCGGGTGCCAGTTTGGTCGAATGCCGACGATATATTTCAATTCGCGCAGGCCTTCGTCCTATTTTTTTAGCTTCAGGCAAAGGTCAAATTCCACTATGATGATCGCACATGACGCAGCATGTTTTTATGCGCGGTGCAGTCCACCGAATTCGCGGACACGGTGACAACCCTTCTCTCTCATGTGAATTCATATCAACAAGAATATGATGATGGCTACCTTCCACCCCACCTCCAGCTCCATGGTCTTGCTACCAGCATCCACCAGTCTACGCAGGCCCGTCTTCGCGACGTCATCTCGCCACGTGTGTGATATGTCTTTGACGATGATCACGTCCCGGACGCGCTGGAGCATCGAGGGGAATCCTCTCGAGTACAAGGGGTACCGCGGATTAACCGTATCAATCGTGATGACCATACACATGGACATGGGCGTCACCACCCTGAATACCTGCCACGTGGACGTGGCGGGGATGTATCCCATAGCACGGGCCATACGGTGCGCATCCCGATCGATCCCGCCGACCCCAATTTCAGGAGGGAAATCCTGATCGCGGACGCGGTGGTGCCCCCCGTGGCCCCGGTCGCCTGACCCGACCTGACCGTAACCGGCATCCTTTCCTCCCAGATGTCCAGTGCGCCGCTTGCAAGCGCGTCGGCCATGTAGCCATGCACTGTGATATGCTCGCCACCGCGATCTGCCTTGAGTGGTACATGAAATCAGACCTCTCCCTGGCCCTCCATGACTCGATTGAGCAAGAATGGTTAGACCGCTGGAAGGAACGTCTCGGGAATCCCACGCAGACACCCCGACAAGTCTTGCGAGCATATGTGGAGGAACTGGATAACACCGTTGCCGGCCTAGACGACGCAATGGGAAGGTGACGACATTGACACCCCTGCGGATGAATGACTAGGATGCGACACAAATCAATGCGTTGGTTTGTGTCACACTCTTGGTGCCACCGGCTCTTCAGATCCCCATACAATTTTCCCAACCACCGTCCCCCAGCCTCTCCCACACGCTGTGGCTGCCGCTCTTCCTCCACCAGAGGCACCCCCAGCCTCACATGGCACGGACTTTCCCCACAGCTCTTTGGCACACCTTCTCCTCCAACCACCACCTCAGCATCAATACTCCATCGGACAATTCTCTTTGGCACACCTTCTCCTCCAACCACAGCCTCAGCATCAATACTCCATCGGACAATTTGGGGAACAGTCACGACCTAACTCTCCTCCGTCGGTGGCAAGTGTGACATACATCTCTGCCCGTCCACTTGTATGTGGCCTTAGGAGTGCGGATTCTTCCTCTGTCTGACTCGTTTCATCAAAGTGCCCTTCACCGCTGATCGATGGGGGCTCCAACATATGTGTCACCGGTGACATTGACCTCCTCGTCAACGCTGTGGATATCCCGCCAGTGACTATCTCAGTGGCACTTGAGGGCGGCCCCTCCTCCTTTGACGACACTATCACAAAACAGCGTCTCCTCCCACTCACAATGTCCGACGGGACTACGTACTTCCAACCGTGCTATTTCTGCAAAAACATGGTGGAAACGATCATCTCCCCGGCCGCGGTGTTGGCCTCTTCCGAATCTGGGTCCAGGATCCCAACACTCATGGCAGTCTTACTTTTACAAGTCGTGATGGGTGTCTGCCCCTCACGTTTGATTTAGAATATCGCTGTGGCCTATACTACTGCACTTCGGACATCTTCACGTTGGGGGACGAACCACCTCGCCCGTTATGTTTTCGGACTGTGGATCATCGCATGCCAGTTGCCCATCAGAAACCTACCAAATACTCGCCCACATCAAAAGCACGTCAGGTCGAATTGGAACTCTGGCTCCTCCGATTTGGTTCCCCCGGCGAGCACCAACTCGATGTTCTCTCGCAGCATGTTATCGGGACCCCTTCCACTTTCGAATACCACCCTTTCCGTCACATCAATTTCAAAGCACAGGCCTCCATTCGCGCACGACGAAAAGCCAAACGAATCCTACATGTGACGCAGAATTTTACATGGATTTTGGTTTCATCCGGTCATCATCAGATGATTACAGGCGCCCTAATAAGGCAACCGACCAAATCGTGCTCTCATACGGCGGGTATTCTGCATATCTTGTCATTGTGGATGGTGCCTCTTGGCGAGTGTGGGTCTTCCTTACTACCTCAAAGGAACCGCCGCTCGACATCCTTCGTGCGTTCATGAAACGTTTCGGATCAACGACTGGACTCGTCCGTACCGATCAGGGCGGGGAACTTGCTAAATGGGGCGATTTTCAAAATCTCCTGCTAACGGAGTTCAATTACATTGTCGAACCGATTGGTGCGGATAGCCCATCTCAAAATGGCGCGGCGGAGATTTATAATAATACACTGGCCGTCAAGGTTCGTACATTACTCTATGGCTCTAGCCTCCCTGCGAAATTTTGGTCTGCGGCTGCGGCGTACCTCCATAATCGACTTGTCCACTCTGCCAACAACAAGACACCATACAAGGCATGGTGTGGACGTAAGCCGGACGTCATGAACCTCAAACTGTTTGGGGTTCGTGTTTGCGTTAAACGAACTGGAGTTTGCCGGTGTAAGCTTGATCGACACGACTTCACCGGCATATTCCTTGGATACACTGCTATACCTCGACCTCGACTAGGGAATTGTTAAATCATGCCACCATGCTGTTTTTGACGAAGCTTGGTATATGCAGCCGACGCGCCCCCCGGCGGTGCAACTCTTGTATGACCTCGGATTT
The DNA here is from genome assembly GCA_036939675.1 of Cyclostephanos invisitatus. NCBI lineage: Eukaryota > Bacillariophyta > Thalassiosirophyceae > Thalassiosirales > Thalassiosiraceae > Cyclostephanos > Cyclostephanos invisitatus. The sequence goes on from JALLBA010000525.1 coordinate 4,929, forward strand.
GGAATCGGACTCTGATGCGGTGCCAGCCGATAACATCATCACACCTTCCCGTGCCCCATGGCCTCCGTCCCCTCCCTATCCAATCGGATCCGCGTACAAATGGAAATGTCCCCCACGCAGCCTCCACGCTCCTCTCCCGCTTCGTATTTCGAGCACTCCCATCACTTTTGGAGCGCGCGCTGCACGGGTCAAATTGCCCATGACTTCAAATAAAGATCTCGCGGCTGAGATCATCCGGGACTATTCGATCGGACACGAAGACATGGCTATGATTTACCTCTCCCCGGATCCATTCTACGGTGCCTTTGAAGAGACACTCGACCTTCGAAAATTCGACCTGGCTGTGCATGGTACGGCGGGACTGAACTTTCTCGAGAAGAACTCGTTTGTATCTCGCTTCGATGGAACCCGGCACCCCAGGAGCGCGGATCCCTCGATGGCGTACTCACATCCATGGCGCATGGCTTATCACTATTGACGAGATGCAACTCACGACCCTCGCCGACACGAAATCCGTTTTCTGTCGTCTCTCCCACGCTAAATCTCATGGCTGCACCCTTCTTTTTTCGCACCCCGAGTTCATCCCGGACATCTCAAGCTCTGGACTGCCCATCTTCTCAAAGAGCGACTTCCCTCAACTAGCTCACGATCAACTCAACAATCGGGTTGACTTATTGGAAGATGGCTTAAGAATCCTCCGAGCACGGGCGTATGACATCGTGGAATCAGGAGAGGTCCATCAATATGTTACTCGGGTCATGCGGCTTACACGGGGGAAGCTTCTCAAACAAACCGACTGGAGCGACTGGCAGCATTCGGAGTTTCTTCAGCTCGACCAGTATGATGCCCAGGGCATGTTTGGCGCCCCAGTCGCGGTCACGAAGATGACGCGGTCTTCTATCTTGTATGGACATATGGCGTTAAAGCCCTCAACGGCTGAAAGAAAGCACGATGCATGTGTGATGGCTTGTCTCGCTCGGGATCCGTGAAAGTTTTGGACAAAACCTACGCAAATTGTGTGGATCAGACCAGCTCTCAATTATTCTATGGAATCACGGCCGGTGAAAACCTCTTGGTGTTTGGCGCTGATGTATCAAATACGTTAGCAGAAGCCCCCCCCCCTAAACAGGGCTTCTACATCTGACCAGACAGGGCTTTTCACGAATGGTGGGTTATCCATAAAGGCAGGCCACCCATCCCTGATGGACACGTAATCCCAACCCTCATGGCCATGCAAGGTCATCCCGAATCGGGTCGCCTATGGGAAAGGCACAATGATGCCATCCTACGGCAACTCGGGCTCATTCCGACTACACATGAACCATGCCTCTACTCTTGGACGATCAACGGCACACGGGGTCATCTTCAAGCGCCAGGTCGACGACTTTGCTATCGCGACTAAAGATGAGAACACCGCCAACATCCTCCTTGATATGCTCGACGATAAGCTATCAATCCTAATCAAGCGTCAGTGCCTCCTCGATATGTTTAATGGAATTAATATTACACAAACACGGGACTATATTAAGATCAACTGCCACACTTACATCGATAAATTCTGCACGAAATACCTCCAAATATGGCTACAAAAAGTCCCTCTGACCGAAAATAGGCCCACTCCCCTACCATCGGACCCTTCCTGGATCAAGAAATTCAATGCTGCAGTGGGTTCCTCCAATCCCAAGGAACAACAACAACTTGCATCTCGTATGGAAATAAAATATAAAGGTGGCGTGGGAGAACTCATCTGGGCAATGACAACCTGTCGCCCGGATATATCGTACACTAGCGTAAAATTGTCACAGTCCAACTCTGCCCCTGATGAAATTCACTTTCATGGCCTAAAACATGCTATACGTTACCTTTACAATACACGCCACGATGGGATGTACTTTTGGCGAACAAGCGCGCACGACGAACTACCGGCGGGCCCACTACCTACCGTTAACAGTAACATGAAAGACCTCCTACTCAATGATCTCCCACAAAACGATGCCAACATTGCTGTCACTTATGGTGACTTGGATTGGGCGACTTGTGTGAAGACACGCCATTCGTTTAGCGGTATTTGTATACAGCTCGCCGGTGGGACCATCGCTTACAAAACCAAATTTCAACCGACTGAGGCCCTATCTTCGACTGAGGCTGAATTTATGGCGGCTTGCGAGATTGGACGAATGTGTCTCTTTATTCGCAGTATTCTCTGGGACCTCGACATTCCCCAGGAGGCCGCTACGGTGGCTTGAGGATAACGACGGTTGCATGTCAATGGGTAATGCTCAAAAGCCTACCCAACGCAAGCGTCACATCAACATTAAATATTTTGCATTGTGTGATTGGATCGAGCGGGACCTCATTATTCTCGAGCGGATCGACATTTCGATTAACCCCTTGGATCACCTAACAAAATCACTCTCTCGCGTCCTCTTCCATCGACATGCCGACTACCTCCTCGGTCATGTTCCCCCTGCATACTCGCCGGTTTATCGACAAGCCATTACCACATACGGCGACTTCTACAAAGACATCGATTTGTTTGTTCCTGAATCATTCACCACTCCCACCACTGCTCGTGCCGCACGGATCGCCGCTCCTCTACATGACTATATGAGACAATCCATGGTCGTAGATGATCTGGCATGAGTCTGACAATCCACAATTACATTATGGATTGTGGTGGGGTGATAGTATATCGTTTAGTCTGGGCGCCCGAACTGACGCCACCAGCGTCATAGGACAACGCTGGTGGCACTATTTTTGGGGTAACTCTCTTCTCTTTCAAAATTTACTACATACCGAAATCCTATGTAGATCGATAGTTTTTTACCAATAGCGCTAGCAGCGTCATCCGATGACCCTCGTGGCGCTATTTTTTGGGTAAGGATAATCTCTTCCCAAAAAGTACCCAATACTGAATTCCTATGTAGAACAATACTTTTTTACCGATAGTGCTAGCAGCGTCATCCGACCACCCTCATGGCCCTATTTTTTGGGTAACGTAAATGTGTTTCCGAAAAGTACCCAATACTGAATTCCTAAGTAGAACGATACTTTTTTACCGATAGCGCTGGCAGCGTCATCCGATGACCCTCGTGGCGCTAATTTTTGGGTAAGGTAAACCTCTTCCCGAAAAGTACCCAATACCAAAATCCAATGTAGAACGATACTTTTTTACTGATAGTGCTGGCAGCGTCATCCGATGACCCTCATGACACTATTTTTTGGGTAACGTAAATCTCTTCCCGAAAAGTGCCCCATAACGAAATCCTATGTAGAACAATACTTTTTTACCGATAGTGCTAGCAGCATCATCTGACAACCCTCATGGCGCTTTTTTTTGGGTAACGTAAATCTCTTCCCAAAAAGTACCAAATACGGATTCCTATTCAGATTGATACTTTTTTACCGATAGCGCTGGCAGCGTCATCCGACGACCCTCATGGCGCTATTTTTTTGGTAACGTAAATGTGTTTCCCAAAAGTATCAAATACTGATTCCTATTTGATTCGATACTTTTTTACTGATAGCGCTGGCAGCGTCATCTAATGACCCTAGTGGCGCTACTTTTTGGATACAAAATTCCCTTGTTATTTTACTTTTTACCAGGCTTTTGACATAATCCTGGTCCTCTCCACCGCAATTGGAGGCACTGCAGACCATAGACTGAGAGGTAAGCGACAAAATCCTACTCATTAATATTAATACCAATCATATCTACTCATTCATTTATTCTCTCTGTTGTATTTCTCAATCAACTCATCCATGTAGTTGCTGTTCCCCTTTATCTCTTTCGCACTTGGCTTTTTAAATGTCTTTGCATTTTTTGATCCGTTAAACATGTCAATACGATCCTTGTACCCTAGTCCGTACAACCGATCATTGTGAAAATCAAACGGGCATGTCATTGTTGTGATACTTGTCCCTGATTTTAGGCATAAATGCGTATTACAGATCCCACACTTCATCACAGTCCTTTGTCCACAGTACCCGCATGCCGCTGGATGTGTCTTTTTCATGCTTTGTAGGTGCTCCTTCATCAGTTCAAGATCACCACTGCACAGTCTTGGTTTCTTACCATTCCTTAGTTGTTTTTTCTCCTTTTCGTATTGTTCGTATGACACCCTGACTGTGTTGTCCTTGCACTTCACTAATGATACCTCGTCAATGTTTTCTCCTCCACGCTTATGTTTCTTCTGTTGTGTTGCTCCACGCATCATTTCATCACCAGGGTATTTCTTGTTCCATGCCTTGTACTGCACCATCTGCAAAGACAATTCTTGTTTGAATCTCGTGGATGTCACCGCCTTCATTTTCCATTNGCAAATGGGACAAGAAAGATAGGAGAAGATAATCCCCTTGGGTCGGATTCGACGCATTCCCGAAATCTTGGAGAGGGATGGGTGCGACACGTATCCTACTTATTATGTACACGTAAGCGTAAGCCCGTATTCGGAGCTGACGCGCAGAGAATTCCCAGACCATCGTACACCGCGGTAGTTCGCACTAACGGCTACTACCTGCGAATCGTACTACCGCCAAAAAATGACTCGATCAGCCGGGTTCCCCGCCCCCCAAACGAAGATTCATCGGTCCCGCCATCCCGCCGCCCCCCAAGAAGATTAAAAAAGAGAGAGGAGGGGAAAAAATGACAATAAGATGATGAAGATGATGGGATAAAAACCACTCGAAGGGAGAGATCGAAGAAACAAACCGACCGCAACGCCGAAGCCCGACCCCCGACGACCCACCCCCACATCCCCCCTCCGCCCGCCCGATCCCCCTACCTCCCCTCCCGTTGTCGTCTTTCGAACCACGAGAAAATAATAGGGGGGTGGCGAAAAAGGGAGAGGAAAAAATATTAAAAAAAAAAAAAAATGACCACCACCGTCGCAACCTCCTCCCATCCCCCGTCGTCGTCCGATGTCAACATCGTCGAAGGGAACGACGGCGCATCCGGCGTGATCCAATCCCCCATATTCGTCGGATCGTCATCGTCCACGACCATCGAATTGCCATCGATCCTAACGGTATCGTTTGCCGGACACGATCCGAACGCGGCGTCGTTGGGAGTGCAATTGGCGAATCACGACAACGGCTTGACGAACGAGATGTTCATACCCGGTTATGCCAGCGTGGGATGCATGCTCGACGATGATGACAACGAAAATGACGTATCCGGCGACGGGAGAGGTGCGACGAGGGCGAATACGACGCTGGCGCGCAAATGCGGCGTGAGGGTGGGGGATATCATCGTGGCCGTGAACGATGTGGGCTATCGTCGTTTCCCCCCGGATTACGACGACGGGACGGTCTTGGTCGATGTCACGTTGGGACGCGATCTCATCGATCTGTCATCTTCGACGGAGGGGGCGGGGGATGAGAAGGGGAAAGATGAGGGGGGGGAGGGGAATGGGAAGGAGGAGGCGGGGCAGTTGACGGAGGAGGAATACATGAAGAACATGGAACACGATCAACGTATGCGCACGCTCAACGAGAAGCGGAAATCCGATGGGGCGAGGGTGATATCGAGCACGAAGCCGGGCGAATCGTACTCGAAATTGTTGCTCAGGATTCGCAACATCAAATCCTCGAACGACGTTTCGGATCCGTTGGTATTGAGCCTCGAGCGATACTCGTGGGACAGTCGTGTCCATTCGTGGAGTCGTTTCCTCAGCGCTCGGAATGGCAACGTCCCATTGGCGATGAACGCGATACAGCGTCACGAGCGATGGAGGTCGGAATTCTTCCCGATCGACCTTACGGTCCCGAGCCTTCAGGGTTTGTTCAGGAGCAGGGCGGTCAGCGTCATCGATCGTCGCTCGGGGATCGGGTCGAAAGGGGAGAAGGAGGGGGGAAGAAATGGCGGAGACGGAAACGACGGCATCAAGGCGCCGGTGGTGTACATCGACTTCGCGAAGTTGCAGAAACTGGGCGCCGAATCCGATTCGTTATCCGACGACGTCGTCAAGGCATTCGTGGTATATACCGAGACTCTATTGTCCAAGAGTCCGGATCCGCGATCGCCCAAATCGTCCCAATTCGTCGACCTCACCGGAGTGAGCATCAAGGGGGGATTGCGTCCTGGACCGCTGCGTAAATTGTACGAAACGTTCGAACCGAATTATCCCGAAACGCTGGAACGGATGGTGATATATCCGGTGCCGAAATTATTGGTCAAGGCCGTGAACGCGATGCTTTCGTTCGTGAACGAACACACCCGGAAGAAGTTCGTGATTACCGACGATTTGGACGTGGTATGCGATCAATTGGGTTGGGACGTAAACGAGGTCGCGAGGTGCCGAGGCGTGAACGGATACATGAACGAGCACATGCATCGCGGTTCGTCGTTCGTTTTCGATTAGATACGAGAGAGATGATGATGCGGGGTGTGTGTGTGTGTGGCATTTTTCATGTTTGTTTATTCATAATATCATCATCGTCGTAGGAATGCGATATTTCGGGAAGAGGGAATATATGGGAGTTGCGATGCCTCGAATAGTTCCAAACCAATCGAAGGAATGCGAAAAGAAATAAATGATGCAGTACATGTGTAGATTTCCTTCCTGGGTTAAGCCCAACGAATGTATAGTTTTATTAGTATTCAATACTCACCGGGAAATGAATGGAAAGCATGCATTGTTCTCGGGGATGTACATAATCTGCACACGACGAAAGACAAACTATCCGATGTGATCATATTAGATATATGGATTTTTCGTCTAATGTTTATATTCATATGAGAGCACCCCCTCTCTTTCTACGACTCTATATTCCGATTGCAATCATGAATGATGAATGAGACCCTCCTCCCCCCAATATAACCCCTCTAAATTTTTCTCCTCTTACCCCCCGCATCGAAATCCGGCGTGACGCGTCCCGACGACGAACGACGTCGTTCTCTTCCNCCATTTCGAGTCCCCGGGATGTATCCGGTGCGATGACATACGACGTCGCATCCGCTCCCGCTCCCGCTTCCACTCCTCCTACATGTCCCACTCCTCCCGAACACGTGGAAGGATACGACTTGCGCTTAATTATCATAGAATCGCGTCGATTCAAATACTGCCCGCCGCCGCCGCCGTCGCAACTCGATGGCAATCCCGGGAGGTATCTCGATAGCATGCAAAGGGCGTTCGCCTCGAGGTTCATGACCTCCAATTCGCGAACGCTGTAATGCAATTTCGATTTATTGACGTCGTCGTCGTCGTCGTCTCCATCGCGATCGCGGAATACGCGCACCGCGCACGTCGGCTTGAAGGTCACGGCCTTCCTCGTCCTCCTCGGATTCGCATTCGCATTCGCATCGTCGATCGTTTCCGTAGGATGGGGATGTACCCTCGATGCGACGATGGTGGCGGGGGTGGCGATGGTGCGATGATGATTAGGACGACGATGATGATATGACATTGTTCGTTTTCTCGTTGGAGTATGGGTAGATTGGGGCGGGGGACGATGAACCTCTCTTGTTTTTTTTATGGCACACAATATCTGGAGATCGCGGCCCAAACCCCCAACAACCAAAAAGCAAGGTCGAGCAAGACGCAGGCATTCCACGCCGCAGCGGGAATCGTGTCGTGAGCATTATTTTTTCTCGTGGTGGTCGTGGTTCGTCCGCGCCAAAAAAAGAAAAAGTTGCCGCGCGGCGGCCGGCGGGCGGAGGAGCCTGTCACCGATCCCGCCAAAAAGGAATTCACGAATCCAGCCAGAGCGGCGGGCGGGCGGGCGGGCGCGCGAAGGACGTGTGCATGCGATATTATTATGATGATGTCTCGAGGGGACGAGAACGAACGTCTCCGATCGGTGGACGAACTCTATATATTCAAGTGAAAAGAAAATGACGACGATGAACCTCGATCGAGGAAAATGCGTACGACGGAAAACGGGTCGGTCGTAATTCGGGGTGGCGTAAGCGGGCATGATGGACGCGGCCGTGAAGAGCGGGTCGGAGGGGGGGGGGGGGGAATACGCGGATGACGAATGGGGGGGCGTAGAATATAACATCGTGCAGTCGGCCGAAATCGGCCGATTGCATCCGGGCGACGGGAGGGAGATTCGTATTATTAACGACCGAAATTCGCCACGCGCGACGAGACCTCTCTCTGGACGGGCGGGCGGGGGGTGATTTGCGTAATAAGAATCGCGAATGGGGATTCATGACGAATGGGGGCGTGGATTCGACGAACGGACGCATTTTTTCGCTCGTTGATGACGACGTTGGAGAGGGAAGAAAAACGGACTTTTTGGGCATCGCACGACCACGTGGTTGAATTCGGGGGTCGTGGGGAGATGCAGTATGTTATAGCGGGCGGACGGGGCAGGGTAAAGGGGAAAAATACGGTGCCTGGATACCCCCACTCCAGTCGAAAATTCGTTCATCAATAGGGCGGAAAGAACTGTCCCCGCGCATATAACCACCTTACCACGAGCCCGTTTGTTCGCTCGCTTGCTCGTGGGGAAGGATGGAATGGAATGGAGGAGAGGAGAGGGGAGGGGAGGAGAGGGGAGGAGAGGAGAGGAGAGGGGAGAGGACAGTCATGTTATGACTGTGCGTGCAGGATCGGGGTTTCTCATTTGTTTCGGATTTGCACCCCCCCTCCCCGAAAAAATAAACCCACACACGCACGCATCATCTTCGTTCCTATGTTCGTTCCCGTTCGTTCCTTCGTTCATCATTGATGATGATCCATTACGAAGAAGGATGGGACGAACGACGGCGTGATGCGGTCATTTGGGTGCCATGATACTCTTTCGTGGACGATCCATGCCCCCCGTCGCTATGAATCCCAATCTTCACAATCACGACGAGAGTACGCCAGGGAGGGACGGCCGCTGTTTGGTTCAATATCAGAATGATGATGCGTCACGTCCGTCGCGCATTGGCGACTGCCGTGTCCATCTCCATCGAGAGTATGAAAAGCGTACTTTGACTCAATCGATTCCAAGCTCATAGCGTATGAAAATTTGTTGAGTGAAGCTCCCGTGTTGTTTCCTGAACGATTTGGATTTGATGATGGAATTATTCTGAATATTGTATCATTCCTGTAACTCTTGTTGACGAGGACAAGGAAGTGTTAGATATTACAATGAAAATGGCGATGGCAAAGACTGATGAATTCGAACGAATTAATGTTCACTTGTATATTGAACACAAATCATAGAAGGAACGATGACCAACAAGATCGATTATATGAGGTGCGTTCAGAGCGGATTCGATGTCGAGGGGGGCTATCCCGCGCATTATATTCGCAATGACGACGCGTGATGAAAAATGCGGACGGACAAAAAGACGGAGTGTGGTGACGAATTTTCTTATCCACCACGCGAGGCGAACGTGCATGGGGACCGAAAATCGCCACACGCCACGACTAGTATTATCCGGGCGACGGTGGAATGGGGCAATCTGTAGGAGACGGGATTGAAAAGGAAGGGGGTGATTCGACGAAGGGCGCATTTTTTACCGTTCGCCATTGATGACCAAAGTGAAAAAAAAGTTACGAGATGTTCGATATCGCTCGACCATGCGCTTGAACTCGGGGGGTCGTGGGAGGAATTTATTTCATTGGAGGGGGGGGAAGGAAATACCGGTGGGATATATGGATGGGCGTAGTACCATTCATGGATGCCCCCCCGTCAAAAATTATCATCATCGGGCGAAGAACGGTCCCGCGCATTACCACACCTTACCGCAAGCCCGTTCGCTCGCTCACGGGGAGGATGGATGGAGTGAAGGAGAGGAGAGGGGAGGGGAGGGAAGGGGAGGAGGACACAAATGTTATGACTGCGCGTGCTCGATTGAGAGTTTTCTCTTTTTTCAGGAGGTCGTTCGTACCCCCCCTCTCAAAGAAAAACACAAACATGCGTCATCGTTGTTCAATCTTCGTCTGCTCGTTCAAACTTTCGCTCGTTTGTTCTTTCGTTCGTTCATCACTGAAGTGGATTGGATTACGAGATGGTGGCGGAACGAACTTTCGGGTATTAAGAATTCAAATTTACAGGTGAAAGGATTGGAGAGCCTCCTATTCCAAGGATCCATAACTTCTTCTCCACTCATCTAATCCTTGCCGGGAAAGAATTAAGCCGCGCGACAGCAACTCTTTTTATACCCATTAACAGTTATTAATCATTATATTGCAATGTTAAACATTTTACTTTCGGTTACCCTTCGTCTTCACCACTGTCATCATCTTCATGACTTTCATCGTCTTAATTATCATCATCTTAACTCTCTTCATCATCATTGACTTCATCGTCATTGTTTGTGTAGATTGTCATCACCTTCATTGCTCCAATCAATATCGTCTTCATCGCTCAAATCATCATCATCTTCTTGTTCATCCTCATCATCTTCATCACTCCAGTCGTCGACCACACAGCTGATGTCATCAAAATCTGTTAAGAAAGACATCACATTTGGAACAATAATGTTAACCATCGAGACTGAATCTATATGACATTTCAACTTCACCTCGGTGGTGAGAAGGATATTGCCCCGGCATATCGTTCGGTGATTCTCGATTTCCAAATGACGAGCTCCAACAACACGAGAGAATACTTCAAATTTTCATAGAGCGAAAGTCTGTCATCAATGGACCTAAAGCGAATGGAATGTATGAGTCTCAGCAAATCAAAAATATTGGCCTGCCAGCTTCGTACTTGAACAAGGCAGAAACGCTCTAAAATGCTGCAGGACTAAAAAGAAATACGAGCTGAGGCATCGTTCATGAACCCCATGATTCCACCAAACCAGCATCGCCTCATCGCAGAACTCCACATTCGTGAGACTTGTGCAGCCATTGAATGCGCTGTTATCAATCGCCCTGACTACTGAGGGTATCACTATGCTTTGTAGCGATTCACATCTCCTAAATGCCTCCTTCCCAATCTCCTCCAGTCCATCACCAAGAATCACAGTTGTTAAACCCGTGCAGTTTATGAATGCCCGGTCCTTAAGGTCCTCCTGCCGGAGAGAGGGATGGAGAATAAGTCTGGTAGCGATGGACAACGAAAAACATAGAAGAGATCGACGTATATCCCCGACCCATCGTCGAAAAGATTCTTATGAATGGTGGGATCAACGATGTTAAGTTATTCGATTGCATTACGGGTTGCATTCTCCTTCAAATTAGATCATTACGTGCGTGGATGCCTACAATGGTAGCATAATGCTGCGCACTTGCTACTTTATGAAAGAGGAGGTCAAGGGGTCAGTATTCGGAGGTTGCTCCTGTTCATTTCCATAACCACATGGATTACCATGTCATCACATGATAGCGGTTGTGAAGTCGAGTAGGATAACTGACCTGACAATGACCAATTGCATGCCATACTGGTGGATGACGGACTCCTGGCATGAACAGTACCCTGTGGATTCAGGTATAGAATACTTAGACATGGAAACACTGAGGAACACTTTGCCTGAGGAGCAGCAAACAAACAATCCATATAGATATTGCCCACCATATGCTGCACTGAACAAGCGTGGTAGACCTAAGGGCCTGGTCAGAATCCCCAGTCCAATGGAGAAGTCATCACAGAAGAAAAGGAAAGTAATGGAGAAGAAGGGATTGGAAACTGTTGCAGAATCATTGACGGCAGAGGATGATGCACCATGATGTGCATGATTGCGTAGGTCTCTAGTAGTTGTGACTGTGATATAGTAGGTGACATGTGTTTTGGTGACTGTGTAGTACTGTAGATTAGAAATAGTGCAACACTGGCAAAAACTTGACAAAATATAGTTTGGTGACTGTATGACAATACAAAATATTATGTATAGTGACGTTCATTGAAATGGACTAATATTTTGGTGACGGTATATTACTGTACTTTAGAAATGATACATCACTGACAATAAACTCAGTGATAATGGTTTAGTGCCTGTATGACAATACTATATATCAGGGTTATATTTTGGTGACGGTATTGCACTGTTCTAGGGAAATGATACCTCACTGACATTAAACTT
>JALLBA010000527.1:0-16828 GCA_036939675.1 Cyclostephanos invisitatus
GACAAGACCGGTGAGTATCACAGACAGTGGCCAAACAAGGCATGGCCTCCCAAAAAAAACAGTATCAGATTCGAAGAGGGCGTTGCAAAGAAAAGGAAGTCATTCTCAGTTGCAGAACTGAAAAAAATAGGGGTGACACCCGCGACTCAATTTCGTGGCATTGGTTGCAAATATACCTCTCTAGTGCACACCAAAAATTGATGGACAGGTGTGTTTTATTACTTTTTACTACACTGGTTTTCGAGGGTCGCACGCGGATGCCCCGATGGTTGGGTTACATTTGGCCTAAATCAGATGCTAATTGCTCCTGTATTAGAAATATTTGCAAAATCACCTTTCCCATTCAAATGATCACGGCGCTGAGGACGTAGTGTTGTTAGTCCTTGCATGTGCTGTCGAAGCCATACTCACGAAATATCCTCTCCCACCCAAGCCCAATACTGGAAGGGAATGGTGGTCCTTGCAGGCAACAACCACATTATGGTCATAGTACAGCTTTGAAGAAGTATCACTAGTTGAGCTCCTGCATACACAACTTTTCTATACTGCCATTTCATTACTTGCAACAAAATGCTAAACTACAGATAATTATCGCACTGAATGAGAGAGAACTGCCACATCTTAGCAATCCGCCAAGATTTGTCCTTCTACTTGTGATCAACTATCATTCAAAATTTGAGATCATTAATCCTCCCTTCCAATTTATCTCTTGTGACAAGCTTTCAGTCTTTCCACGAAGGCTGCCACCTCTTCCTCATGTTCGTACCCGCCATCAAAGGTCGATTTCAACGATTCAATGACTTTCAATTCCACTTGGTTCCTGTTATTTGTTGGCTGGTTCATTTGTGACCTGAGTATTTTTTCGCGACAGTACATCGTTTCCTTCCTCGAGATATGGGCCTCGGTCCTCCCTTTCAATTTTTCCACAAAGGCTGCCACCTCATCTTGGCGGCCGTATGAGACATCGAAGGTCTTCTTCGATGACTCAGTGAGGTGGGACTTGTGCCTATTTATATCCGCTCTCTCCTTGATCAACGCTTCTTCTTTTGCGGCAATTAGAGATGTTTTCGATTCCAACTGGCTCCTATCCTTTGTAAGCTGGTCCATTTGTGACCTCAGCCTGTTCTCATAAATATTCATCGTTTCCTCCCTTGCAATAAGAGCCTCGGTCTGCTTCGCCAAATTGATCAATTCTCTTTTAAGCTTGGACTCCTCGTCACTTAATCGGCGTTGTTCTTCTGCAATCCGTGACATGATTCCATTTTTGTTGGCAATGACTGCCTGTTCTTGTGCGTCCAGCTGCCGTTGTCTTTGCTCGTGCGCTTCGGCGAGTTTGTCGAGCTTTTGGCTTTGTTCTTGCAAATAATGTTGCAACCGCATCGTTTCCTCTTGGGATACCCTTTTGATATTTTCAAACTCTTCGATCTCGGCTGCCAACATTTGTCTCTCAGATTGAACCTCATTCTCATCTTTCCTGACACGTCTCTCAAACTCGTTACGTTGCTCCTGTAAAGAATATTGCAACCGCATCGTTTCTTCTTGGGATACCCTTTTGATATCCTCAAACTCTTTGAGCTCGGCTGCCAACGCTTTTCTCTCAGATTGCACCTCATCGCGATCTTTCCTGACACGTCTCTCATATTCGGCATTTTGCTCTTGTAAAGAGTATTGCAACCGCATCGTCTCCTTTTGAGAGACCCTCTTGCTCTTCTCAAACTCTTCAAGCTCGGCTGCCAACGCTTTTCTCTCAGATTGCACATCATCTTGATCCTTCCTGACACGTTTCTCATACTCAACAATATCATCAAAGTGCTTTGAGAAGTCCTCCCTCAGTTTCGAACAAGCTGCCTCCTTCTCTATCAGACTCGCTTCGAGCAAGCTCAATCGCTCCCTCTCCTTCAACTGAACGTCCCCATCCTCGATAGCCTGCCTCCTGCGTTGCTCCACCTCGATTTCGCGCCTTGAACAAGAATCCTCGCGTTCGATGACATTTGCAGCACGTAAAGCCACGACCTCCTCTCTCTTTGAAAAAATGGCCTCCCTTGTGGCTAGTTCCTTGATGCGGACTTCAGCATCATTGATTTCTCGTTCGCGTGCTCGTACACATTCATTTATCGTATCAGAGAGGTGGTGCACTTCTTGTTCGAGCAACTTACATGACTCTTCGCGTTCGATAAACCCATCCTCACGTTGCTTGCACGCTCTCTCTCTTTCAGACATGGCCATCTTCAGCAGCGACTCCTTGCGTTTCATTTTGGATTCCACTTCTGACAATTTCTTCGTATCATCTTCCAGAACCTTCAATTTATCATTATAATTGCGCTCCCTCTCCTCCAGGTTTCTTGATTTGATATTTATCTCCCCTTCCCGACGCGTACAAGAATCCTCTCTGTTCGTCAACTCCTCGGCGCGATTATTAATACTCATATTCCCTCTCAACAACCTTACCTCCTCATCTGCAATGCACTTTTCTCGTTGGGCACACGCATCTTCCTGTTGTTGGATGAGATTAGCAAGCACCTTAAAGTTCTTCACCTGATCTTCAATTTCTCCCTCTTGCTTGATGCAGGCCTGCTCTCTCACAGAGAGCGCCTCTTCCTTTTTGCGGCACGACATTTCGCGACTTATCAACGCATTTTCTTGCTTTTGAAGGATACCATCACGCTTCTTTATTTTCTTCAATTGATCTTTGATCTCTCGTTCTCGCTCGCCGCACGACTTTTCCCTCCCAGTTAAAGCGACTTCAATCTCACAGCATAACTTTTCGCGCTTCTCCAGCTCTTCCATGCGAATGTTCAGCGAGGTGTCATACCCCTGCATCATGCTTTCCTCTTCATTCAACTCCCTGCGTATATCTTCCTGATCGGACTGCATCCTTAACAGTTCGGTTTTGTCGATCGATATTTGTCGCCTCTCCTCATCAACTTCTACTTTTTGTTTCGCGATTCGTTCCTCCTCTTTTTTCAGACGCGACATGACGGCATCTGCCTCGTTTTGCATCCTTAACAGTTCAGTTTTGGCGATCGAGATTCGATCTTCATCTTCTTTCATACGCGACTTGACGGCATCGGCATCGTTTGGAATGACCGACAGACCGGCGTATTCGTCGCCTCTCTCCTTCGTCATTCTACTTCGTTCGTCTTCGATCTCTATTAGCAGTCGTAGAGCCTCGTTCTTCTCTCCCTCCGCCCGGCACAGGGCTATCCTCTGTCCGTTGAGCTGTTCCACCAAACCCTTCGCCTCCGCGCGCAGCAACTTGCATTCCGCCTCGCTCTGTTCCTTCCCCTCCTTGGCCGATTGTGCATCACGTTGCAATGACGTTAGTTCCTCTTTGCGTGAGAGTATCTCATACAACAGCTCGGCGTGTTGTTCCTTCGCCTTAGTCATATCCAAGCTGATCGCCTCCACGACACTTTCTAATTGTGATTTCCGTTGATTCAATAATTTTATGGAGGTCTTCAAAGAATCCTTCGTACCCAAGTCATTCTTCTTGAAAATTTCGACCAACACCCTGTCGTCCACCTTTTTGGCCGGTAGCATTTTCACTGCACAATCACTTTCGTTTCGACGCTTGCCTCCTCGCCACCTCCCTATGGAACTTTTGAAAGAATCCTTCGTCTCGTTACCATTCTTCTTAAGAATACTGACCACCGCTCTATTCTCTTCACTCTTTTCTTGTAGCATTTTTTCTGCACAATCCTTCTCATTCCAAGGGTTGCCTCCTCGCCACTTACCGCCATCTAAGATGCTGTTCTTGCGCATCGTCGGAATAATCTCTCTCATCGCGTCCGCGCCCGATGTGGCATCATCTTTTTGCTGAATAATGCTCGTCTTCTCGGCCACTGCCTTATTACGATTGCTCTCTTCGTTTACAAACATTTTGCTTCGTCGCTCCCCGACGCCATCGTTGATGCTGGTGTCGATAGAGTTGTGAAACTCACTTGAGAAAGTACTCGATGAAGAGCTGTCAGATCTGTCGTCGCTATCTCTGGTGCTGTGGCGTAAATCGTAAAATCTGGAAGATGGATCATCCATGATTTATATTCAGGTATGAATGGGCTGGATACTGGTTAATAGTCCTGCGATCTCAATTTTTATGGTAACAAGAACAAAATCGGCCAACTTTGCTTGGCCCAACAACGACAAGTGGCTTATCTTGTTGGTGAGTCTTTCTTTCCTGGCTCTTTAATTTGTTGTTTATATAGTATTGAAGCATTCACTATAACAAACTTCATCACTCAACGCAAATTACTTCAGGTAATTTCTACTCCTACCAAAAGAGGTGATGCTCTTTATTGTAATACATTTCCTGGTAATTCGGCGGGATATCAATTTCATTTTTTAATAGAGAGTTTTTCTGGTTGTCACAAAGTACAACATAACTCGCTTTTTGTGACCACAGTGAGAAACGGCGATAACAGGAAACTTTTCACAGAGGAACTCGTAGATTCTGAATATGTGTGGCCGACAATTTTGGTGAATTGTTTTTTCTTGAATGAGTGTATGTAGAGTACGTATGGTGCCAATCTACTGTTACGTTTGACCTCCATTTCCCGCCTTAAAAGGGGGCAATAATTTGAGATGTGACAGTCGAGGCATTTGCGTTCCTCGTACCTGTCCATTGGGAAGGAACTCGTAGAAAAAAAATCTTTTTGTCAAAATCTGAGGGTCAGTTCTTTGTCGACGTCAGCAAACCTGAAGTGTCAGTTCATTGTCGACGTCAGCACTCATCTGCGTCAACGTCAGCACATCAAAGAATGAATATATCTCACGAGGGAACCAGAACTTTTTCTCATGTAAACTTATAGTTTTCTTGGTACGACACGCTAAAGTTGACATGTTAATTCTGCACGTAACAAGAAAAGTTGATATTCAAGTTGCTGTGTCGGATCCTCAACTCTAACACTATCATAAAATAATATTATTATTGGGTATTTTGTTTTGGATACATCATTTCATCAAAAGAACGTAATCCTCCACCAAAGCATCATGTCCCCCTCCACCGCCATTGCCTATCAGTACGCGAACTCCTCTAACGACCCGTCGTCGTCGTCGGGGGGAGGGGGGGGTGGGGGGGGGCTCTCCTCCGAATGGAACAACATGGACGGAGGTCTCGATTTCGACCTCCTCGCCGAATACCTGTTGGAGGACGTCAACGCCGGGGGATTCGATTTCGGGTGAGTGGATACGGTGGTAGCGAGCCGTCTACAGGGGAGAGGGGAGAGAGGAGTAGAGATGAGGCAATGGGTGGGGCGTGGGCGTCGCCCCCCCCCCCCCTCCCCTCCCCGATGGAATCCATTTTCATCTCATGCCCTTACATCCCCCCGCTTTCCACTGTCCTCCTACATTTTCCTCCCTCGACCCATAAAGCGGCCCGGAGGAATTGAACCCGCCATCGCAGCAGCTGCTGCTGCATCACGAGCAATACCACCACCAGCCCTCGGGGGAGGGAGCGTGGGGGAAACCGTCCCAGGAAGATCACGCCTGCGTGATCACACCCGGCGGCTCGAGGTCATACGTAGTCGACCCCCCTCCCCCGGCGCTGAATCATGACCGGCATCAGCGCGGGGGGGTCTCGGAGGAAGACGGGGACCTATCGGGCGAATTGGATCAGGTCCAGCGTATGCTCGTCGACCAGAGTGAGCATCGTCAGCAGCAGCAGGTGACGCCCCCCCCCGCCGAGCACAATAATAACCAACAACAACGATCGCGGCCGCAGTCGCAGCACCAGGTCGTCGTACGGCTGCCCTTCGCGGCGGCGGCGGCGACGGCCCCGGTACAGCAGCCCCAAAAGCGACCGCGAGTCGCGTCGACGGGGGGGGGAGGTGTCGCTCATCCGCCCGCCAAGGTCGCCGGGGGGGGCTACTCCTTTGCGTCCTCGAGCTCCTCCGCCTCCACCCTCCATCGCCACCCCTCCCTCGTCGGGGTGAGCGGCGGCGGAGTCGGAGTAGGTGGGGGGGGATCCGTCTCGTTCTCCCAATCGGGCGTGATGGGACACCAAGGGAGGGGCGGGGGAGCTGTTGTGGGAGGCGCCTCCCCCCCCCCCTCCTTCCTCGCAGGGCTCGAGAGCGGACGGCAAAAATCGCAGGCCCAGCAGGATCGTCGACGCGAGCGCAATCGCATCCTCGCGAGGCGTACCCGCCTGCGCAAGAAGTTCTTCTTTGAGTCCCTCCAAAAGGACGTGTCCGACCTCCAGCGCGAGAATGCGGCCCTCAAGAGCATCGTGCGCAGTCGGCTCCGTCCCGACGACGCATCCGCGCTCCTGGAGGGATGCGACGCCAACGACCGCCTACCAGTCATCGACCTCGAGGGCATCATCGGCGCCGATGGCTTGTCGATGTTTCCGTCCGGAGACGAATCGACGTGTGGGGGGGGGGATGTTACGAGGCTCGATCGCGAGGACTTTTCCCTGATACGTAGCATCCAGAACTCACAGCAGTGCTTCATCATCACGGACCCGAGCCTGCACGATAATCCCATAGTGTACGCCTCCGACGACTTCTTGACGCTCACGGGGTACTCCCAGGAGGAGGTCCTCGGGCGCAACTGCCGCTTCTTGCAGGGTACGGGCACGGACCCGTCCAAAGTTAAGGAGATAAGAGACGCCGTCGTGTCCGGGGAGGACTGCAGCGTCACCCTTGTTAATTACACGAGCGATGGCGAGCCGTTCTGGAACAGCCTGTTCGTAGCCGCTCTTAGGGACGCGGACAACAACATCGTCAACTTCATTGGGGTGATAGTCAAGGTCGCGGGACCGGAGAAGGGGGATAGCGAGTACGGGAAGGTTCTCAAGTGATGGAATGCCAACCGAGGAGTGGTGGCGGTAGGGGGCGCGTCTCGGGTGTAGACGCGGGTGCGGGACCTTCGATTCTCCTTGATATGTACATTTAATAATGATCCACACCTCGCTCCCCTCTATCCAGGTGCTTATAATTATCCGAATGAAATTACAGCCGTGAGCTAAATGCCTGAGATAGTGCGTCACCCCCCATGCCGAGTTTCACCTCCATGTCAGGGTAACGAGTTGCTAAGCTTGGGTAAGGGTAACAACTCTGCATGTCATCTTGATTTTATTATATGACCGTCGCCTCGTGCATACATGATACATGCATGATGGGCAGAGACGGGGAGAGGAAAGAAAACGAAAAAGTTGATCCTTGCCATACCCATGTGGAATAATAACCTTAAGCAGTGTCATAATCTTGTCCAATACGATACGTTGTAGCTAGACCACAACAGCGGATGATCCATTATGACTTCAGCTTTAAAGAAAGGAGGAAACACAGGGGTAGGAAGACAATGCGTGCTTCTGAGTGGCCGCAAAAAATGAGAACCCAACTCTCTCATGCGAGCAGCTCCTGGACGCGCCCGTTCTGATGGACCATTTAGTCAAGGCTATTCGCTGACCACGGGGGTATTTGGAAATAAATTTGTCTTTATATATTTATTTAAGCACGTTATCCCCGCTATGTAATCATACTTGTAGTGAGAATTACACGTGCTTGATTGTCTCGGATTATCGAGCGCCTATTCACCCACAACCCATCACCCATCATTCCTCGACGCCGGATGATCTTGACAGCTCTCTCCAACGTTCGCCTCGGCGTGTTCGTGCGCATGCACCATTGTTTGATAGGAATCATCCTCGAGAAGCTTGGCGGCTCGGACGAGGCACCGGAACACGGTATCGAACGAGAACAGACGCAGGACCCACCTCTTAACTGATGTCCCCCCATCGAGCATACGCGGTGTATCGAGGTGTTGAACTGCCATTCCCAAAATAGCAGCCGATCCGGCTCTTGTGGATGTACGAATCGAGGCCGTTATTGTGGAGGGAAGATTCCGACGCGTGGATGTTAGGATCGAGGTCGGTATTGTGGAGGGATGAGTAGTCCGACGCGAAGACAACGATGACTGGACTACCGTGAAGGCGTCAGAACGGATCGGTGCCATAGCGAGAAGAACAAGGAGTAGGAAGGCGACCATTATGTTGTTGGTTGGTTTTTGTAGAGGCGGTTTGTCAGATCGATAACGAAAGGAATGTTTGCTAGTAACCATTGGCAATTGCAACTCGATTTGACTTGAATGAAGTGTGATCGTTTGACACTCGACTTCGCCATTTTTGGCGGGCTAGGCGGCTCTCGGATTGTTCGTCGGTATTTTTTGTACTCGTGTGTCAATTATTGTCAGCCCTTTTTAAACAATTTTACAACAACAACGCCGACGCCGACCGAATAACTCTCTACCAAAGACGCCGGCTCGCGATCGCCCCCTCTTCTTCACGGCTCGTCACTCGGACCAAATCATCATGGTCAACACACGCGCGGGAGAGAGCGCGACCCATCCAAACACCTCCGCCACCAAGACGAAGACATCCGCCAAGAAGCCCCTCCACGGCTTTTGCGTACCCTACGAGGTCAATTCGTCGACCATCGCGGGCAGGGGCGTATTTGCTCTCGAGCCCATTAAGCGGGGGACGCTCGTGTGGGAATACGCCATCGGCCGTAGCGTCGTCGAGTATAGGAACGAGGCCGACCTGCGCAAGCGTCTCGGTGGATGCACGATCGAGGAGGGCAGGGACTTGCTCGAGCACATTTACATATGGAAGGACGCGGCGGTGGAGATCATCGACGATGCCAAGATATGGAATCACACCCCGAATCCGAACACGGGGTATCACCCCGACGATCCAAAGATCGGGGAGGGCCTAGGCTCGTACGCGTTGCGCGACATCGCCGCGGGGGAGGAGCTAACGGACGACTACGGCGATCATCACGAATTGAAGTGGTTCGAGGGTCTGTGCAAGGAGTATGAGGCCACGTCTTGTACTAATCTCGGTAAGACGATCCGTTGAAAGTGGGTTCAAGAGGGGGAATTTCCAACTCGTCATTGGCTGTCATTTTTTACCACTCCCCTCTCGAACAAAAATGAGTTGGACTCAATACGAGGAATAGACAGGGTGAATCAGGGCGACAACCGTTGATGGGTTGAGTGGACTTGATTATTTTGTGACCCGAGCGATGAATGGAATATCGGTTTTCCTAAAACTAAAAATTATCTATACTGCCAAAACTGTGACTGTTAGAGTGGCAGATAGTTTGGCACATTAAATCTCAGGATCGACTTGACCGCTTCCTTTGCCCATCATCTATTTTGACTATTGACACAGGAAGGTGGCGACGCACCCTCGATCGCAAATCTCATGATGAAGTTGGAGGAGATCCACATGCTGAACAGAACATATGATCAAGGAGGAGTGGAGGAAGACTCGAAAAGGAGTGGATTGACCTCATGGACGCGTTCTGATGGAGTCAAAGATATGACTGCTGTGTAGATTTCACCGCTGAGATGTGAGAGGTGATACGAACGGTTGATGAATTGGCAGGGACAGTGCGAGAGAATTAGGTGGTGTGGGTGTTTACCATCGATTTTAAGCGTGAAATCCGCTCCTATTTTTAAAGGGAGACAGACGGCGGATCAGACGTCATCCACAGATATCGCGGCGCCATTGGAGCAAGTAGATGAAGGACAACAGCATGGCGCCTCCATCGATCATGCCCTGAGTCTCCCGGAGTGTTGTTTTTTTGTTTTTTAAAACCTCTAATACACACTGTTTATGTACGATACATACGTATGTACGAGAGCCGCCCGCCCAGCCCGCCAAAAATGGGCCACCACTCGCTCCCGCTCCGTGAACACCATAGCCACACCATACCATACCCCACTACCGACCGTCGGTCGTCCACCAAAAACAAAACAACAAATGCCGCCCCACGCGCCCTGACGACCAAGGACCAAGAACGACGATCACAACCACCGATAGAAGCTAAGGCGAATCATCGGCACCACCCCGCGAGAAGAAGCCGAACGGAGGAAAACGAACGACGCATCCGACGGAACGACGGAGAAAACGCACGCGCGAACGAACGCTGAAAAAAAAAATGAGCGACGGCACGGTGAACATGTCGCAGGTGGAGGCCCTTCACGTGGCATTACAGCAGTCCTTCAGCCCGGTCGCGGGAGTCCGCGATCCCGCCGAGGCGATGATCAAGAGACTGAAATTCGTACCGGGTGCGACGCAGATGCTTCTGCACATCACCGCGGAGAAGCAGGTGAGTGTGTGTGTATGAGAGAGAGAGAGAGTTTCGGTGATTTCGCCCCGTTCCCGCGCGTCGTGATTTTATCATTTCTCCTCTGACGAATGCCGATATGTATCGATAAAATATTCCGTCGACGAAAAGGTCCAATATGAGGTGAGACAGGCGGCGGCCATCCAGCTCAAGAACATCTGCCGCGAGGGATGGGTCGAGCGGGTATCGTACCTCGGCGTGCCCCTGCCCGCGGAGGACGAATCGCCACATAGCCCCCCCCTCCTATCCGAGGAGGACAAGGTCGCCGTTCGGACGAAGTTGATGGAATGCCTCCTGGCCGAGCCGGACAAGTCCATACGCGACCTCATGGGCGAGACGGTGCATTCCATCGCGCTGCACGACTTCCCCGATAAGTGGCCGGATCTGTTACCCGTCCTCCTACACGCGATAGCGCAGAATGCCGACCCGTCCCAGGCGCTTCGCGTGCACAACGCCCTCCTCGCGATGCGCAAGGTGTGCAAGCGATACGAGTACAAGAGCCGGGAGCAGCGCGGTCCGCTCAATCAGATCGTGATGCAATCCTTCTCGTTGCTGCTCCCGCTTGCCCAGAGGCTGTCGGGCCCGAATGAGCACAGCCTCGAGGGGGCGATGATGCTCAAGCAGATACTCAAGATATTCTGGAGCTCGACGCAGGTGAGGAATTTCCATGCCGGCCATCAGTGGCATTCCTCTCCACTTTTTTTGCTTTCGAATTTTCGTTCTCAGATCGCACTCGCAGTTTTACCTCCCCAATGGCAATAATGCCGACGGGTCGGCGTCGAGCGCGCCGTCCCCGGCGCTCGCGAATCCCGACGCCATGGGACCGTGGTTCGACGTTCTTAGGGCGGTGCTAACGAAGCCGTTGCCGGAAGCAAGCACGGGGCTCGAGCCGAAGGATCAGCCGACTAGCAAGGAGGGGAGGAACGCTTGGCCGTGGTGGAAGGTGAAGAAGTGGTCGGCGCAGATAATGACGAGGCTGTTCTCTAGGTACGGTATACCGAATTACGCCGAGGACGAGGTTAAGGAGTTCGCGAAGTACTTCTCCGCGCAAGTCGCGCCGTCTTTCCTCGGACCGGTCTGCGAGACCCTGAGCCTACGTCCGTCCGGGCAATTCTGCACCGATCGCGTCGTGCACTACTGCCTGAGCTTCGTGGACCTCGCCGTGGAGCTCGCACCGACGTACAAGCTCCTGAAGCCCCACATGGACTTCCTCCTGTACAAGGTTTGCTTCCCCGCCATGTGCCTCGCCGACGATGACATCGAGGAGTTCGAGAACGACCCGCACGAGTTCGTGCGAAAGCAGAACAGCCCGTTGGCCGACTTCTACGATCCGCGGATGAGTGCAATCACCCTCGTCACAAGCGCGGTGAAATACCGTGGGCAGGACACGATGCAGCCGCTATTGGGATTCCTCACGGAAATACTCCGTCGGTACAGCGCCGCGACGGATGACGCCGGTCGGAATCACGTCGAGAAGGACTGCGCGCTTCTCGCGTTCGGTTCGTTGTCAGAAATACTGTTGTCGAAGAAGAAGTACGCCGGCGAGCTGGAGGGCCTGATGGTTTCGAGCGTCTTCCCAGACTTCAATTCCCCCGTCGGAT
Organism: Cyclostephanos invisitatus; assembly: GCA_036939675.1. Lineage (NCBI taxonomy): Eukaryota > Bacillariophyta > Thalassiosirophyceae > Thalassiosirales > Thalassiosiraceae > Cyclostephanos > Cyclostephanos invisitatus. The sequence continues at coordinate 11,732 of JALLBA010000527.1, forward strand.
TCCTCAGGTGCAGGGCGTGCTGGATGGTCCAGAGATTTGCGGAGATACCGTGGTCGGATGACGGCGCGAACCTGAGGACGCTCATCGAGCTTGTGCTTCAGAGGCTTAGCGACCCCGCCCTACCGGTCCAGATTGAGGCCAGCAAGGCCCTGCGATTCCTCATCGAGGTGGACGGTGCCGACGTCACACTTCTCCCGGTATTGCCTCAGATCCTGAACGAGTACTTCCGCATCATGAACGAGATCGGAAACGACGAGGTCGTCGCGGCGCTGCAGGTGATCATCGACACATTTGGGGAGCACATCGAGCCACACGCCATAGCGCTGGTGACGCAACTCTCCGGGGCGTTCCGGACTTACATCGACGTTGGCGAGGAGGACGACGATGCCGCCATGGCCGCAGCGCAGTGTCTGGAATGCATCAACACAGTGCTCAAGGGCACGTGCGAGCACCCTGAGCTGTACAGGGGGATGGAGCCGCACCTCATCCCGCTCGTGCTGCAGATAATCGGGAACGACGGGCAGTACCTAGAGTACGTGGAATTCGCACTCGACACACTGACGTTCCTCACCTACTTCCCCCCCGTATTATCGCCCCAGCTGTGGGAGGCGTTCCCGCTGTTGTACATCGCCTTCGAGAACTGGGCCTTCGATTACGTGATTCTGATGACGCCACCGTTGAACAACTTCATAACGAAGGACCCGGAACGCTTCCTTTCCGTGACGGCGGCCATACCCGAAACTGGGTCGGTGAAATACATAGATATGATATTCAACATCGTTTCGAAGACCGTGCAGGAGGATCGATCGTCGGAGAGCGAGCAGCGGAAGGCTCTGACTCTGTACATGAGCGTGCTTCACAATTGCGCCGGACGGGTGGACGGCTACATCCCCGTCATCAACGACATCGTCCTCACCAAGCTTGGGCAGCAGGCTGACGCCGAGAATCCCATGACGCGACACGTCATATTCCAGGTATTGGGTTCCGTCATGTATTACAATCCGGAGTTGGCATTGCTCGAGTTGGAGAAACGGGGTGTGACCACCCAGGTCATCGGGCAGTGGACGAGCGAGATCGACGCTATGGACAGTCATATATCGCGTAAGATGTCCCTCCTGGGCCTGCTGTCGACCCTGCGCATCCCCACGTCGTCGTTGCCGCCGCACGTGTGCAGCATAATACCCGACATCATCGGCACATGCGTGAAACTCGCCGCGAAGATGAAGGAGGACGCCGAGAAGGGGGGTGGGAAGGACGACGATGCCGACATCGATGATGAGGACGGTGAAAATGACGACGACGACAACGAGTGGGAGGGATTCGACGAGGACGAGGACGTCAATAATCCGAACGACGAGGCATACATGAGCGCCATGAACAAGCTCACGTCCGGTGGCGACATATCGCAATTCCTATTGGGCAATGCATGGGACGAGGATGACGAGGAACTCGACGACGACTTCCACAGTCCCATCGACAACGTGGACGAGTTGCATTATTTGAACGACGTGCTAAGGGCGGCATACGTCAGGGAACCGGAGGCATATCGTCAGGTCCAGTCGGCATTGTCCACGGAGGTTGTGACTTGCTGTCAACAGCTGTTCGCGGCGGTCGATGCACAGAGGGCCGTGACGTGAAACCACCCCATTACTTTCGCTACCATACGCACACCAGAGACTCCTAACCCTTCCTTTTTTGCGGACTTAAATGCGATTACTTTCTTCTGCTACCATTTCGTACCTATTGATCATCGAAGGGGAAACAAAAAATCGGATTGTAGAGAGATGAAGATGGATTGTCATGACCGGGCGATATAAGTAGTAATCGATTTTTACGCGTCCTGAGACAGTAAGAGTAGGGGGTGTTACTTTTTTAATCTCCAACTCAAGTGTCATCCTTCTTCGTAGGAAGACCGACGATGTCCTCCATCGACAATTCCAATATGCCATCCCCCGACGACACCGCCCTAACGTTCTCCCCCGCCTCCTCCACCAATCTCTCAACGTCCCATCCACGTCCGTCCGCGCCTTTTTCCTCGAACCAACCCAATCGGTCCGCGATCAGATGCAAATTATTACATCCGGGACAACGGATCAATACGACGCCGTTGTCGTACGCGTGTTTCGTGATCTGCCTCGCGGACCTGGTGTCGCAAACCTTGCAAGTGTATACCACGACCATCTTGTCCGATTTCGTATTCGTCGCCCCGGGCACGTCGACGAACGATGTACGATGATTCATCGTCGTCGTCGTCGCCGTCGTCTTCTCCGATTCCGCGGACGATGGCGACGACGCGAGGTCGTCGCGATCGACGTCGACGATGCCAACCTCCCCATCGTCGTCGACGTCACCGCCGCGCGAATTCGATCGTCCATCGGAAACGCCGCCATCCGCATCGTCCGCGATGGCACGATGTGCGCGCGCGGAGATATGGTAGTGACGTCGCGTCGGCGGTACGATGAGCGACGCGGCGGCGGAGGCGCGACGGAGTCGGATGGCGATCCGTCGTCTGTCGTCGTCGTCCCCCTCCTCCATCGCGAGCGATCTCACGAGACGATATCGCGCCGCCTCCGCCGCAAACGACGACGTCGAAGTCGACGCCGCGCCGAATATCGTCCTCCTCCCAACCGTCATCGCGGAGTAAGCGGCGACGATGCGACGGTCGGATTCGCACCATGTACGGTAGACGGCACGATGCGACGGCGACGAGGTCCCGCATGGAAGGTGGTGGAGGAACCTCAGTGGAGATGTCATGTGGTGGGGGAGGTATCGACTCAAGATTATGTGGGAGCGGGGGTAAGCGATCCTTGAATATGGGGTGGATGGGGATGGGATGACAGCGGATGGAGAGAGAGGGGCTGTCAAACAAATCTCCCTCGATGTTGCGATGCTATTCTATGAAAATATGGGAGATCTGCTCAAATACCCGCAAAATCGGAAAATTCCTATTTTGCCAAGGCATTCCTGGCCGTCGCCCGTCACCAAAAAAAATAGGTTATTTTTTTTCATGCCTTTCCACCCCCCCCTAGCCGTGCGCAACCCTAATTATCGGGGCATCGCGTGCAACCTCTACTGGAGCGTTCCCAAAATAAATTAAGTGTGGAATTTACACTTACACTTATAAGTGTTAAGCGCAGAATTTACANTACTCCTCTGCCTTTGCTTTATCACTCAAGCGTAATGAGGAGACTGTGTCAAACATGGCAAAGCCATCATTTGTGTGACATAAACAGCAACTAACTTCCATTCGCGCCAAGAAGATTCAGGTGGAGTCCATGCTAGAATACCTTGAAACCGGAGCACTTCACAACGTACACGATGCCCAAACCGGCGTTAGGCCGAACGATCTCGATCCTAGACTCGGGAGCAGCTGAGAAGAAGGGGATGATTGTCGGCGCGGGGGAGAACGGCACAATCGATTTGGTCGTATGGTCCCCATTAGTGCGGTGTCTACAATGCTTAGTATTTCTGCGCAATGTCAGCAATTCTTCTCCTCGCACGCCGCCGTCGGATCGCCCTCCGAGGGATCAATCGAACGCGCTTGCTTACCATAAAAAGAAAATAGGTTCTTGAAAGTTTTATGAAACCATTCGCAACCCCCCCCCTGAAGGATTCAAATATTTTGTCGTTGTTCTGTTTTACTATCCCAGCTCAGATTTTGCTGAACAAGCGAAAAGCATTCATTAAGGCAAGTATTAAGAAGCAATTCGTTAAGTCGAATACTTCAGGGCAAACAATAAAAGAAGGTGAATGCAAATGCATACAATGTCTTCCCCTTTTCCATTCTTTCATCGACCCACCTGTTTTTCATATTTCAGCATGAATTTCAAGCGTGGTTACCCGTGGTTAACCAAAGAACAAGCTCGCTGGGCGGCGGTTCCTCGTCCCTTGGTTCCAGTCTTCTCAAGACATGAAGAAGATTCGCTTGAGTCCCTTGACTCGATTCATTCTTCGGAATCCATGGAGTCGCTGGAATCTTCACCGACCTTCGAAACGCCCGTGGGAAAGCCATGCATCATTTCCTCCTTCGAATGTCAAGCAAGCGCAGGAGTGGATGCAGAGAATCTCCCCGCTTACGGGTGACTCTTTCAAACCCGTGGAGCCGCTGGATTTGTCGCCTATTGAATCGCCTGCGGAGAAGCCATCCTCGGCGGGAGCTGGAGGAGGGATCAAGTCAGTCTTCAAATCTGTCAGACCATTCATTATTTCAAAACGGCTCTTTGGGAGCGCATTTCCAAGGACATCGAACATTGTACAGCAGCAAATGCAGGTAAACTTATTCAAAGACTTTCAGGCAGAGGGGGCGTCTGTGGTCGGGGTGGCAGACACTGATGAAGCTGCGGGTTCGGTCTCGCCTTTGCCTGTGAAACTTGGTTCGATGTGGATTCGACACCCCGAGAATGGCTTGGTGTGTCGTTCGGCAAGAATTGCTGCACACAACCCAGAATGAGGGCTTCGTCGTTGCCACCCGTCGCGGTGAGAGTGTGTCGATAGAGGAAGGAGAGAACACAGAGGTCGGATAGAGACAAGGGATCGCTTGGATAACGCCACAATCAATTGTTGAGTGCTCTGTGCAGATGGTCCTCGAGTCGATGGTCCTTGTAGCAATCGGGCTGATCCTGGCTCTAATCAGGACTGGCGGAGCGGCCATGGCGGCGGGCGAAGATGGCGGCCCATTCGGGGCCGACATTGAGGCCGGCGACGGAAGGACCATTGGCGGGGATGGATGCTCAGCCGGAGATGCCATTGAGACGATGCTCCCAGGAGTGTCGAGGAGGATAATAGCCGCTCAGTCGTGGCAGAAGTTCCGTTTGAACGTCGGCGTTCTCGGAGGATTGCCGTCCAGACCCAGACATGCGTTGAACCTCGGCGAAGTCCAAGATTAGCCGCCAATCGAATTCGCGCCAACAGTCTTAGGATTGTCGTCTCGCAACCACGATGATCCGCACGGATAGCCGCGGCTCGGTTGATGAGGGGAGTGTGAAAAAAGGCTGGCACCTTTTCGAACAATGCTAGAGAGGCCTTCGTTGGTCTCTTAAAAAAACGAAAAAGGGTGGCACCTCTTCAAGCAGTGCTAGAGGCTTTCGCCTCTTGTAA
>JALLBA010000528.1:0-16836 GCA_036939675.1 Cyclostephanos invisitatus
CGCGCGCGCGCGTGTGTGTGTATGTGTGTGTGTGTGTGTGTGTGTGTGTTTTATGGCGAATTCCGGTCGGCGTTTTTTTTTTCGACGTCATCGATGCGCTCTGTGCGTCGCGATGATTTGATAGTCATGCACGGTGATCGCGGGTTCCATCGAAGGGTTTTTCGTCTCAACCCCCGCCCAACTCCTCCCGCCCCATCCGCCATCCACCAGCCTCGCCATGACGAGCGACAGCGTCGACGACATCATCAAACCCAAGCAGAAATTGCGCATACCGGTGATCACCGGCCTCGTCGAGTACTTCCAATCCTGCTTCGTACCCCCCGATGCGCAGTGGCGGAAGCGCCAACTCATCATCTGGGGCGCGTCGACCCTTGTTTGTCTCGTCAATCCGCCCCTCACGGAGGGATTCGCCCGGATGAACTGGCTCCCCGCCGGCGGCATGATGGGATACCGCGGCATGCCGGGCATGGGAAAGGATTCCGAGGGGGGCTATAACCCCTACCGAGGCAAGCGGAATAAGAAGCATCAGGTCCAGGCCATGGGCATCGCGATACTCGGTTGGGTCTTCGCTCGCGGCGTGGCGGAGACCGTGGTGTCGAGGGTCCCGGCCATGGCCGCCAGTCGCAGCGCGGAGTGGTTCAGATTCGCGATCGTACAGGCGACGCTCGGGACGTTGGTGATGTACGTTCAGACTTACAAGGAGGGGGAGAATAATCCCGAGCTCATGATCTGAGTGCGACGGCTTATGCGGACGGACGGAGCAGTCGACTTAAGGAAAATAATGAGAAACAGAGGGTGGGAGAGTGAGAGAGGAGACAGATAGGCCGAGACCGAGAGAGAGAGAGAGAGAGAGAGTGGGCGGCTCGACATTTCTGAAAGTGGAATTTTGATTTGTAGTTGTGATTGGCTAAAAAGTTGGGATGTCCTCAAATAAATAATACATTGAATAATTAGAACCATGGAACCGCCGTTGCCATAGTACGTTTATGCGAGGGAAAAACTGAACATTGCAGCATGCAGCTGGATTATATGATAGAGAATGTGTCACTGCGTATCGGCGTTAGGACTGTTTGGCTGTCGTGATAGTATCAGCCGAAATTTGGAGGGAGAACACGAACTGAGGGTCAGACAATAGGTCTTAGAGTGTCTGAAAACTTTTCACAATGCAACCGGGTAAGATAGAAAGTGGTGATGCTCATAGGCTAGTTAGTTAGTAGTCGTCATCATTCGAGCCATCACTGACAGAATCAGGGAAGGCGACAAGGTCATCAGCAGATTTCTCTCCAAACGCGCTAATACGAGCCAGACGACGTCTGAGATCATCTATCATATTATCCTTATGCTTCAACTGCTTCGCCTGACAATCTAGCAGCCTGTCTTTCCTCGCCATCTCCATTCTCAACGTCGTAAGTTCAGCCCAGTAATTGTCTAAGACCCCGTTCCCTCTCTTCTCGTGGAACAACCCCGCGGCCTGGATGTCACTCGCCGACGGCCTCCGAGTCCAATCCGTCTCCGTGCAGGCCAGGATCAGCGCGGACGCCTCCGGGTGATCCCGCATCATCCACGACGCGAGTTTCCTCCCGTGCCGACAGTCGTGGAAGGCCTTAGCGCGCTCGTGCTCCGAGGTGAAGTTGGAGAATAGCTCGAGAAGGATCAGACCGAGGCTGAACACGTCCGCGGCGGGGCCGTAGATCTTCGACGTCGTTTGTTCAGGTGACGCGTAGCTGGCGGTACCAACGCCCGCGGTGTGATCACCACCGTTGACGTAGAGCCCCTGCAGAATGATTGCGTTGGCAATGTCCGGCGATCTGTGATCGTTCGCGTCCAGTATCATTTTCGATAAGCCGAAATCCCCGATCATGAACGTTCCATCGTCTCCGGCGAAAATGTTCTGTTGCACGTGTAAAAATCGATTTGTTAGCGCTGTGGGCGCACACTTTAGATAATGACATGATCTGATGAGAAACGAAACTCACCGCTGGCTTTAAATCTCTGTGTATGATGCCCTTCGCACTGTCGCGGGGATTTGATCGATCGATGCAACATCAAAAATGGATGAAGTCCGTTTGAGACATTTGACGAGATGATTATCAAGGATACGAGGGGGCGGATATTGGATCGAAAAGGACACTTACTGAACGTGCGACAATCCAGAAACGATCTGACCGAATATTTCGATCGCGAGCCGTGCCCTCTGTCTTCCTTCTTCCTCGTCGAAATCAACGCAGCTGCCGTTGCGATGACTTATGTAGTCCGCAAGAGTCATGGGGTTGCAGAGCTGCATTTGGATGTAAAGTGAAATTTGATACTTGTAGGCTGCCAACGCGGGGGAGGACTGGAGCCTGCCGTACCCTCGACGCGGGCGATCATTATCGTCGGCCGCGGCCGACGTCGAAAACTCCATCGATCCGCGTTCGACGTGGGCCCTGGAATTGTGATAGCTATCCCGTTCGCTATTGCTCTCGATCCCGTTGTCGGCGTAGTCCCGAGTCCACTCGCTCGCATCGCTGTCGCTCTCGTCTCCACCCGTGCCACGTCCGCCAGGGTGCGAGAATTGACGATGCCCGTTAGTTCGATGGGAGGGATCGCGATGATCGTACCTATTTCCCCCGTCGTCCGATGGACGATCGATCGTATTTCGCGGGGAGGGACGATGATGCGACGCATCGTCCTTCCAATCGAATCCGTCGTCCACGTCATCGTCCCCCCGGCCGTACAGTATGGCCTCGAGGCGCCGTTCGACCGACCCGTCCATCGTGTCCGCGTCGTGCGGGAGGCCGTCGATGGCGCGCTCGACGTCGATCAGTAACCTCGGTCCGCCGCGGCGTTCGTAATTGTCGTAATCGACGACGGCGCGATGACGACGATGGGCATCGAAATCCTCGATCGGGGATGCCATTCCGCTCCTCCCCCCGTCTTCGACATCTCCGACGTCGTTGTTATTGCCAGAGTCGTTCACGTCGTTGTCGTTGTCACCCGTCATCCAACTCGGTTCGAGCCAGCTGGTGTAATACCTGACGCAATTGGGATGGTCCAACTCTGCGAGTATGCGCACCTCCCTCATTACCAGTCCGAGCGACTTCGCGTAATATCCGCAAGTGGCGAAAATCACGCGCTTCACGGCGTAGTCCCTCCCCTCGAGCTTGTGCATGGCACGGTATACCGATCCGAACGATCCGGTCGCGATGTGCGAGATTTGTACGAATTCGCGTAGGTATCGCGATAGCGACAGCGGATGTCGGTCCACCGACCAGGACGACGACGGTGCGGCGGACGTCGACGTCGACGACGACGACGACGGCAATCGCGTTAGGTCCACCGGAATGCGGCGGCCGTCTCCATCGCGCGAGGATGACGACGTCGTCCCCGCGATGTCGGGCGGGTACGTCGGTCGATGCCCGTCGGGAGAGGACGACGACGCGCACTCGTAATGCGCGGACTCGTGTCGTTCCAAATGTTCCCGTATCGCCGACGCCTCCCTCTCCCTCCTCCTTCGTCTATGTTTATCGACCTCATCGTCGTCGGAACGACGTGCCCCCGACGACGACGACGATGATTCCGTCGTCGGCCGAGGGTCGCGTGTGCGACGATCCTGTCCGTCGGACGACGTCGATTCGATGCGTCGTCCTCCTCCAACGTATGGCACGATCATCATCGACCCGCATTCCCGATCTCCCCGTCTCGTGTCCTTGCTCGACGAGGATGAACTTTCGCCGCGACGACGTCGTCGACGTTCTATCGTTCCCCCACCACCTCCACCCCCCCCCCCGGAATGACAATCATCGTCCTCCGCACATGCCATCCCATCCTCCCCCCCCCAGCCGCCCCCCCCGCCCATCCCCTCATTTTCCGCATCCCCCCCCTCCTCCCCGATACTCATGCCCGAAGTCGACGGTACCAATCCCAATTCGTACAGGAAGCGTATTGACGATCCGTCCAATATGCCACGTTCGTACAGCGCGATGACGTGCACGACGAAGGTGCGCGGAGTGACGTCGTGCAACGAGCATACCTGCGCGAGTAGCATTAGGAGGAGGGTCTGTCCCTCCATCCTCGGGGAGGCGGACGATGGGGCGGAGGAGGATGACGGGGAGGACGACGGGGGCGGTGGGATGACGAGAGCGTTCGAATGGGCGCCGATGGATGACGACGACGACGACGACGACGACGACGACGACGGCGACGACGACTTGGCAGTATCGGTGTCGCCCCGACGCGATCGACCGAATGCGGTCGTCGCGTCGTCGTCGTCGCGGGGGGGAACGACGACGACGTCGCCATCGGGGGGATGATCGATGCGGTAGTCCCCCTCCTCTTCCCTCGCCCTCATTATCTTTGTTTTTTTCGATGTCGACGACGACGGTGTGTGTGGCTCGGTCGGTGTTCGTTGGTCATGCCGGGGGGGAATGAATTTGGGGCTCAAATATTCAATTTACCCGAACATAGGAATAAGTATAAAATGACCACCATTACGATGCCAGAGGTAATTTTCTTTCTCAACCCCGCTCCACTTTCCGCGCTCTTCTTCCACCCCGCCCGCCGCGCCCCCCCCTCCCGGCGGCCAGTGAACAGCGATATTAGGTATATTGATAGATCTCTCGGAGGATGCACGCATCGTCGCCCGTCGACGACCAAGCCGACGGCGGCCCCGCGGCGTGCCCCTCGGAGGAGGAGGATCGACGACATCATCACCATCCCCCCCCCCTGGCGTTCAATGTCCTATGGTCGCCATTGCAGCCCATCACGTGCGTATTGCCCTTCATCGGGCACATGGGAATAACGACGTCGCGTGGGGTCGCGTGCGACTTCCAGGGCCCGTATCGCGTCGGCGATCGCGATCGCATGGTGAGAGGTCCATTTTCCCCTTTCATGATGCCAAAAACGCGGGGGGGGATATCGATCCCCGTATTGGTTACCACATTCATGACGTTCCCATATTGTCGACCCCCCTTTTTTTTTCTTCGTTTCGTCGTTTCCATTATACAGGCATTCGGACGTCCGACGAGGGCGCTGAGGTTCGACATCAGCTCCCTCCCGGGTGAGCACTACACCGAGCATCGTTTACTCACACCGTGACTTTTGAGCCCCCCCGTGCACACGCACCCCTCAAACGAAAACCCATCGCATGCATTCCATTCTTTTCGCATGTCCCCGAAACTTAATTCACAGGCGGGGCGGAACGGTGGGATAAGGCGGTCATGGATGCCAACGTCGAATATCGCAATCGCATGCACAACATATTCTGCGACAACTGCCACTCGCACGTCGCATACGCATTGAATTCCATGAACTTGCATGCCTTCGGAATTCGGAATTGGGATATGGTCAAGCTGTGCTTCCTATTATTCTTCAGGGGTAGGTTCCTTTCGTGGGGTGGATTTATGGCCCAGTTCCTTCCCCTCGCCGTATTCGTCCTCGTCGTTTTATTGGTGACGATTCTATGAAACGTTTGTTGCACCCTTTAAAGAATGTTAGGAATATGCATTAAGTAACAATTCTACGGCAATTTTCGTGTGCGGCTCCGCAACACCACGCTCAAGTCCCCGCAAGTTGCCTTGCCAAACCTTCGATGGCATTGCGCATAATGAGCCTTTGTTTCTCATTATCGATTTCCGCAGCCGCGGCCTTCCTTTCTAATTCTATTCGCATGCCCCCTTGTAAATCGAAAAAAATATACAATCATTCGTGAAGTATTTATCGAAGCTAAAGATGATGTTGAGGTGGCGGAAACAATTACGATACTGTGTCTTGTTCACTCACTCTCGGCCTTGAGTTCGTTCCCAGCCGACGACAGCTCACTATCGTGTTGGTCTCTCAGCTTTTGCATTTCAGCGCCATGGGCATTCTCCAATTGCCTCTCCTTAGTCTCCCAATTCCTTTTAGACGTCTGCAACTTTCCAGAAAGAGATTTCATTATCCTGTCATACTTTGCCACGTTCTGCCTCAAGAGTAATATCTCATTCTTCTTCGTTTGAAGCTCTTGATCCCGTTGTTGCGATGATTCGTGCAACATGTCCAAGGAGTGCTTCAGATCGACAGCTCTTGTCATTGCCTCATCCAATTGCGCCCTATCTACAGTACCAAGTTTCGCCTTCCGAATATCATCCGCTGCTTTGTCAAGTTGTGCTTCTAGATGATTATTCCTTTCCTCCGTCCAAGATTTGCTTCTGTTGCAATCCACAAGTTGTTTCTGCATATCATTGCGCTCCTCCAAGAGCACTTTCAATCTCCGCTCAGCCTCCATGACCTTCTGGTCTTTTTCTTCCGCCTCGCGTGACAATGTTGAAAGCTTGGATGCATTGTCGGTTTGTTTCGACTTGTTATCTGCAACAACACGATTTGTCTCGGCTTCTGCGTCGCGCAATTTGATAGCTTGCCTACACAGCAAATCTTTGAATTGTTGCTCGGATACCATAGCCTGTTCGTATCGCGATTTATCAGCTGCTGATCTCCTTGCTGCATGATCATATGCACTTTTAATCGACTGGATAGTGTCCTTTATCGTACAAGCAAGACGACTGCAATGTTAGGCGCCGCATCGTACGATCAAATGGATCGATTAATACAAAACTCAATCTCACATCTTTCTCTATGATCTCTAATTTCAACTTATGCAAATGAGCTACGTTTGCCGTCACTGACTCCATCGCCTGCTCGTATGAGTTTGTCAGCCGCTGTATCTCGGATATTTTTTCATTACGTTCTTTGTCCAATTCCTCTGCCTTGACGTGTAGCTCCCTGCGCAATCTATCCGATTCGACTTCCACAAGACGAGCACGCTCTTCGTTCTCCGTAACATCCTTCCTCAGTGCTGCTTCCCTATGTTGAAAGTCCGACTTCAACACATTCGACGCCTCGCTGAATTGCTTTTGATTGTTCAGCTGGTTTTCCAAACGCCCCTCCAAGACGTTCACTTTCCGTTTCCAGTAGCAAATCATCTTTTGATACTTTTCGTCGGATAGTTCGAGTTGTCTCATGTTCTTTCTCGTCTCGTCTTTGACAGCCTTGTTGACAAGGTCCATCGTTTTTATCTGCAACGACGTCTCCCATTCTTTTGCTTGTTCATTTGAACGGTGCAACCGAGTCGATATCGACCAGAGACTAAATGCAAGGTGTGAAGTCACCCTCTCTCGTTGCCGTTGTCTGACCATAATCGTCTTCCTCATGATCATGGCTGCTGCTGACATTTGACGTTGGCGCATGGCTAAAAGTTCATCCTCAAGTAAGACCAACCCGCTTGATTTTTCTCCATCGTTGTCACCTTCGACTGATGTGGTACTGACGGTACTGGCAACATTATCATCACGTCCCAGAGAGGCATTTCTACATTTATCAGTACACGAAACTTGCTTTTCAATGGTAACTGCAAGAAAAGCAAGCTGCTCCTCAAGAGCCCGGATCCTCTTCGCGGAAGCATTATCTTCGTAATCCAAGTCTGATCTATCGTCAATAACCTGATTGCGAGCAATACGTCGTGTTTGTTTGTATTCCCGTGACGTGGGAGGCGTGCCCTCCTGCACACATGCCTCGTCAGCACTACGCTCTGAAAGAATTGAGAGTCCTTGCTCCAACTTAAGTCGTGCCTTCTCTCGATCAATTGAGTGTATCACCTCGTTGTCCAGTTTTGACAACCTTGGTCCCAAGACAAATATGACCTTTTCTCGATACAAATCTTTTGAGCAGACTGGGTTGTTCACTGTCTTGCTTCTCTTGTTCGCGAATTGAATAGTCTCGAGCTTTCCTCGAAGCTTGTGCAGAGATTGCAGCACAGAAGTTAGCGAATTCAGCCTGTTGTTTGCTGCAGTGAGATTCTTCAAAGAGGGGCATATGATGTGCAACTCACGAGGGAGTTCATCAAATGCATTGTTTGATATATCAAGAGTTTGAAGTGGAGCCAAGCAAATTTTATCGCATTCGCCTGCAAGCATACCAAACAGGTTGGCGAACGATTTTTGAGAGAGACCATTGGAGGCCAAATTCAACGTTACTAGATTGGTACACAATGGAAGCAGCCTTATTTTGCTTGCAACTCCAGGCCGCGGCGGCGAGTATCCCTCACTGAGGTTGTTGGAGGACAGGTCCAACTCCATAACATGTACGAGGTCATGAGCACCAGTTCGAAGGACCTCCTCCTCTTTATTCTTGCTCAGGTATTGCGGAGAGATATGTACGTCGAGCGCTTGGATCCCGTTGGCATGAAAGCTGACATGCGTTGCCCTTTTCTTATGAATCTCAGCAAGGGTTGCCAGAGTCAATGTCGGTCCGATGCCACTATCTATTCTACTCAAACGTGTAGGGACCAAAGCCACCACCATTTTGTGAGCAGCAGATCAGAATCTTTCTCCTCCGTTTCAGCGAGACAAATTGGTTTGCTAGACTTGGGAACGTCGACTCCGCTAATTCATTTCTTGTTTCGAGTTTTAAACCGAACGCACTTAAATAACTGCAAACCTAAAATAGTTTTTGTTGCAAATATCGTCCTGAAGTCTTTGAGGCCCTCCAAAAGGAAAATGTACAAGCGAATTGGGCATCCCTCCATTGATCAAGAAGAATATCGAGCCCGCGAGGTAATGGCGCCTTCACTCTTTGCTATGCCGTCGAAATCAAATTATGACACAATCACAGGTTTTGGTAAGCCCGCCATCGTGATTAAAACACATTCGTCTATCGTGACGATGAGGCTCAAAAGAGGCCGTGGGCTTCCTCCTTTTCTCCGTCTGGCAACACTCTATTAGTTCATTGCAATGTCTCTCGAGTCGACAAAAACAAATACCACCTGACATTCCAAGCGGAGGATGCAGAAACTGTATCAATGATCGCAGTTAAAGTCAAGTCCTCTCGCACATCAAACTACCATATTTTTGATGCCGTTCGAGGTGGTATAAACGCCAAGCTTTCGAAGAAAGCTGGCCACTACATAGGAAAATTAAGGCGAGATAAGGGGCAGCCCGTGGGCTGTTACACCCTCTACAATTCGAGTCGGGAAAAAGATCAAACTGCTGCTTATTTGTACGACATACCAAAGGTGGTGAAGAAAGTCACGGAGGGTCAACCGCCGAGAAAAATGCAAGCTGTAATCCCCAAAGACGTGGGACGTGGTGGCGTCGGCAAGGTCGGAAGTTTTTTGGAACATCTTCACAGCGGAACCTGGAAAAATCACGGGCTGTTAGCCCTTTGCACGCGGAGTCCTACCTTTCAGGACGGACACTACCGTCTGAATTTTTCCGGTCGTGTTCTCGAGCCGAGTGTCAAGAACATGCAGCTGGAGGCGTCGGGCGAAGTACTGCTGCAGTTCGGCAAAGTCGACGAGGATACTTTCCACTTGGATTATAAGGCGAGTAAAAGAGCACCACTTGCCAGTTGTCTCACTTAGATTCTCATTGTAAAGCTCCGCCGTTGCACACTACTACACTACTTGGACAGGCACCTTTCACGGCCTTCAGCGCTTTCGGGGCGGCTCTATGTCAATTTGACATGTGAAACATCGCAGAGGGAAGTGGCGAGGCAATCTAAACTGCAGTGGTGAAGAGCAGTGGCGATCGAAGAGATCATATCGCAGGAGTAGCAATATAATAATAGTGAAAGCGTTTTTGAAGGGAACTTTGTTCCGCCTTGTTTTCGTCTTAATACCAATGAAAGAAGACGACAGAGAATCCCACTTCTGGGGAGGTCCAACACCATACCTCCACCAACAGCCATTTAAAATTTGAGCTATCTTGCCCTCAAAGCTCTGCGTTAAGTTACAAAGGGGATTACCACTTGGAGACAAAGATCATATTGCCCGACAATCAGTTCCATCCAACGTGATGAGTTATTATTTTATATCAGTGGCAGCGGCAGCAGCAACAGGGCACATGGTAGTACGAGCTATAATAACAACCTCAATCGAACCGTTTCATGTTCCGATGCCTCCATCGAACCGTGGCAGGTTCACCACATCCTACACCCACACATATTATCTACACCTGCCCTGCGTTATTGTGGGCGATTTGAAACTTCAACTGTTCGATCTCCTTCCGCGCGAGCTCCAGCTGACAGAGCAAATCAGACGAAGCGTCGTTCGTCGGTGTCGACGACGACGCAGAATCAAACTCGACGGAAGCTGGAATTAGGGGTAAAACTTTATCGGATCCGACAGAGGAGACAAAGGCGCATCCGTCACCCTCGATTGTCTCGACGTCGTGTTCGGAGTACCTATCAACCATCGGACAGCAGCAGACGAAGTTTGGACTAGGTACACGGTACTTCGCAGTATGCATCAAACCGAGATGATCACACGCGTGAGGGAGGAGGAGACGATGAAACATGCATCAATCAAGAAACTAATTAACTCACCTCGTGACCAGTGTACTTGATCTCTCCCGACGTGAGATTGAAAGAGAACACGGCGATAGTATCCGAGTCCTGATTCGCGACAATAAGAAACTGCCCGCTGTGATCGAACATGAAGTGGCGAGGAGTCTCTCCCCGCGTGTGGAAGAAGCCGACCTGAGCGAGAGTGCCACGAACGGCCTTGCCCTTGCTCCCGGAGCAGCTCTGCTTCGTGCGAAAGATCGTGATCGATTCGTGTCCGCGATTGGACACGATGACGAACCGTCCGGACTGATGGACGCAAATTCGACCGCATGTATTCATCGTGATCGGGAACGCCGACGGCACGGTCTTGATAGATTGTATCAGCCTAAGTGTGGAACGGCCGTGGAACCTGTCCATCGGTAGGCCGAGTTTCTCAGCGCGCGAGATCTCGCCGAGCAATTCCCTGTCAACGGAGAATACCGCGATCGTGGAGCTAAGCTCATTGACGACGTACGCGACATTGAACTTCGGATGGAAGTCGATGTACCTAGGCCCGTCCGGCATGCCAGTGCTCATGCCGCTGGGCAAATAGTTGAACTCCGACCCGAGAGTGCCCCTCTTGTTGTCGTAGAATATCTCACGGATCAAATCCTTACCAAGATCGGGAACGTACGCGACGCACCCCTCGAATGGATCGAGGACCAACGCGTGGGAGTGTGGATCGACCTGTCGCATGGCGATGGTCGACGAGTCGTTGTTCGAGTGATTCACGCCGCCATTTTTCTTAGGTGCGGCAATCATCTTCTTCCCCGCCTTTGGATCGTAAACGCTCTGTATGGGTCCCGCGAATTCGCCAGTCTCCTTCGATAGGGGAATAACGACGAGGGTGGAATCCCAGTAATTCACCGCGATTAGATGACGATTCTCCTTATCGATCGTCAGGTAACACGTGGACGTCCCGCCTGCGTCGATCCGACCAATCTCCGTGAGGCTTCCGTCGTGATGGACCTCGTAGGCCAGGATCTGGCCGTTCTCCTCGATGTCCTCGGTGCACGTGTAGACGACGTTGAGCCTGACAGGAAAGGACGAGGTGAGAGAGATGAAGGGAAAAACGAAAATTGGGGACGCGAAGGAGAAGGCAAACGGCGTTTAGATGAGGGCGCGGAAAAATGGGATTATCCACGTCGCCACGTCATGTAATCTCTCTCACCTTGGATGGAACCGGGAGAATGCGGGATTGATCACGTTCTTTCCCTCCCCCCCCACGTATAACAAAACGAGACTCCCGTCGTCGTGAAATCGATACGTTCGCAGGGTGTGCTTGGCGTTACGTCCACGGGGACCGTGCGCTAGCTTGTCGAAGTCCGAATATGACGATACGAAGAGGAGCTGCTCCTGCTGATGATCCACGTCGTCGCTCCCACCGCCGCGAATCCCGTCAGTGGGGATGCTGCCAGGAAGTAGCATTTGATTGCTCGCGGGCGAGTCGCTGAAGGAGGTCATGACAGACGATTGTTGATGCTCGAGATTGGGCGACATTATACTGGAGCCTTCTTCGGATGGTTCGCGGTAAGGACGAGTCGAGGGATCCGATATGAGACGACGATGACAAAGGGAATAAGATGCACTACAACGGTACCCTCTCTCCTTCGTTTGTGTCGACGATGTGTTGTGTTTGGAATATTCGATCGGACGAAATCGTTTTTTTTTTAGTGATGATTATTACACTCAACGCGCGAGGAATGCATAGGCGCTGGTGGGTTGGTGCATGCAATTTGTGTCTCAATTTTTTCGCCGCCTGCCAGTCACTCGTGGGGTATCGTTTTCAACAGAGGAAATAGTATTCTTGAGTCACGCCTTCCCACGAAAATAATAAACAGGTGTCAGCTGTTTCCTTCGAGAGAACCAACCAGATGCGTTTTCTGTAGAGTGTCGTAGACAGTCGTAACTCGCAGGTAGCCGTTAGTGCGAACACCGCGGTGTACGATGGTCTGGGAATTCTCTGTGCGTCAGCTCCAAATACGGGCTTACGCTTATGTGTACATAATACTAGGATGCGTGTAGTACCCATCCCTTTCCGAGAGTTCGGGAAGGCGTTAAAGCCAACCCAAGGGGATTGTCTTCTCCTATCTTTCTTGTCCCATTTGCTAGTCCCCTGACTGGATTTCCTCAACAGACCTAGTCTGTCTTTCTCGTAGTTGCTTCCAAACCCAAAAAATGGAAGAGTTCGAAATCTCATTGGCGTCAAGCCACAAAGATCCAAAAATCTCTCCTAAGACGTGCTAGATGCTTTCATTGTTGTGTTCGTTCGAGCCCTCAATAAGCAAACTCCGCTATCATCGAACCATCGACCAAAAGACCAGCGTACGCACCCAAAAAATCTTCAACCCACCCTCCACTCCCTAGGGCGATTTTTAGGCAAAAGAATTTCAGGGAGTTTAAGACAATCTCAAATGGCGGGAACGGCAAACAATCTATCCGCTCTCCCAACTCCTAAAGAAGCGAGGCCCTGTCTGTCTGCGACACAAGGGAATTACCCCAAGCCAATTTCTCTATTCCTTATTTTTAGAATTTTATTAGGCTGGGATTATGTTCGGGAACTCGGATAGCCGGGAAGTTTTTTTCGGTTTTTTTTCGGAATTTTTTTCTCACATCGCATTTCTCTTTTCTCGTGGCTGTTCGAAAATGTTCCCGAATATAATCGCTGGATAGCCCGATAGCCGGATAGGCGGTAACTTTTTTATTGTTTCCCGAATATAATCGCCGGATAGCCCGATAGCGATGGGCGGTAACTTTTTTTGCGTGGCGGGAGCATTTTTGGAGGCCTCGATGCGTCGGCGGCCGCATCTCACTTCACACCCACCATTCCGACTCTCGTCGATCTCTCCTCGCCGATGCAGCGCACTCGTGGACGCGTTTCCAGGCCACCCCGGCATCAACCGCCCGCCAAGACTCCGCAGGTGTCTAGCGTTGGTGTGCAAGGATACGATGTATTGGCTGCGGAGTTTGGTGTGCGCCCATCGTCGCGCTTAGCTGCCTCCGCTGCTCATAGTCCGGATGTGTCTCGCGTCGTCGTGCGTCATTCTCCCCGCTTATCCGCCGCCGCTGCTGCATCCGGTAAGGGATCCAACTTGGCCTCGTCCCCTCGCGAATCTGATGATGGGGGGGATTCTGTGCCTGCCTCCCAGGTTCTTCTTTCTCCTCCCCCTCCTCCTCGCACTGTGTCCTACGTTTGCGATTGGGCGCAGGCAATCCGTTGTGAATACCCCAACCTGAAGCCTTTGCCGTGCCAGAGGGAAGGATGCAATAACACGAGGCTCGTGCATCATCTCTGTCAGGGTGCGTGGGAGCGGCAGGAGGGCTACGATGAAACGGTAGCTCGGTATTGCTGCCTACATCATCCTGATTATAAATACCGGAGTGCCCCGCCGAAGGAAGTCGCGTCCGTAGCTCGTGCGCAGGATGTGCTGTCTAAGGCGAGGGTTGTTAACGTTGAGAGTCAGTTAACGACAGTGGGTATTGATGTGTTGCATTCCGACAGCATTGGTGCCTCGGCCGATGATGACGATGACGGTGGTGTCGACGATGACAACGACGACGATGACGATGATCCTTCCTACGCCGAACCCAAATCGGATGGTGATGTTGCTGAAGAAAACAATTTGCATGGGGTTGCTGCATCTGTGGATCTCCCTTCGTACTATGATATTACTGATTACACAGCCAACGAGTATGATGTTCATGAGCGCACGGCTCATTACATGGAGCGCCGTCCAATTTCAGCAGCCAATCGAGTTGCTGTCGAAGCGGTTTACATGGTCGAAGCATTAACGCTAGTGAAGAGTATGAGGACGATGCGCAGACAAGAGATTGCGGAGCGCGTGCAGGAAAAGTATAAGTCATTTATTCGGTCTATCCCCATTGATCGTTTTTCGGACAGCACGATCAGGGCCATGATGCTGGAGAAGTACTTCCGCGCGAAGGGGACAAGTGCTGATGGCCTACTAACAAAGGCCACCGATGTCTTGAAGAATGTCCGTGCNCTTCCGCGCGAAGGGGACAAGTGCTGATGGCCTACTAACAAAGGCCACCGATGTCTTGAAGAATGTCCGTGCGATGGCGGCGGGAATTAGGGGTGTCGGTACTCCTTTGCATCAAATTCCAAGCGGGAGAAGTCTATCGGACATGAAAAATGAATTCATCTTAACCAAGTGGTCTGCGGCACAGGGAACCATATTTGCACCCTCGAATAATGATGAGGAATTGATCTCCGAGGTACCCGACGGGTGGTGGTTGATGAATCCCTCAACTAATTTTCTCCTTGCCGTTCTTGTTCATAGGTGCAATCCAGACGTTATTGCGGATCCAACTAATGTGCCCACTGGACCGACTCGTGAGTATCTCCGCAAAGAGAGTCGAAACGACACAGTGGAAAGAAGGGAGAGAGACAAGATTATTGAGCTTCACGGGAGTAATCGTCAGCGAGCGGAAGAGTCGATGCTGGCATCAAAGGCAAAGTTGATGGCCCAGACAGTTGACTCCGGGACTATCGACCAAGTCAAGGAGCAGCTCTCCTTGTTGTCACAGTTCAAGGACTCGTATGTCAAAGTCCAAAATCGTATCCACGGACAGGGAGAAGATGACTTTGATCAAACTGCCCATGACCTTCTGTCGGAGTTACCATTTCTGAAAAAGCGGCGAGTCGGAGGAAATGCCTCAATTTCAGAAAGTTC
Organism: Cyclostephanos invisitatus; assembly: GCA_036939675.1. Lineage (NCBI taxonomy): Eukaryota > Bacillariophyta > Thalassiosirophyceae > Thalassiosirales > Thalassiosiraceae > Cyclostephanos > Cyclostephanos invisitatus. Next base: position 15,030 of record JALLBA010000528.1, read on the forward strand.
TAATAACCTTGCAGATTCCCCGATGACAAATGGCAACATGTAGTAGATCTTAACTCAATAGTCGTAAATTATGTTTAGTACCATTTATGTTCTTATGCTCCAACCTTGTTCTTCCAAATGCGTAGATGATGACATAGCTGCATCCGCCGCAGATCAAATGCATTTTTCAACTTTGTTGCATCATCTGTCCCCGGAACAGGAATAATCTCTGATGGTCCCTCGAGCCAAATGCCAGAACTGGCCAAGTGAACTCCACGTTGAAGACGAGGAGGCTTACCCTCGCGCACCATCTCGCTCAGCATCATGTTATGAAGCACCGCACAAGTCATAAAAATATGCCCGCAAGTCTCGACCTCCAAATACTTAAATCCCTTGTCGAGTAAAGCCCAGCGTCCCTTTAAAATACCAAACACGCATTCAACATCTTTTCGCAAACTCTCCACTTTCGACGAGAAGTAATCTTCTATGCGTCCATTCATCTTTGAGCCCATGAATGGGCAAATAGTGGTTGGCCAGCAGATGTAGCCGTTGTCACAAATGACATAGACACCGGTGGTGGAGGCTATACTCTCATCTTCGGCGTAATACTGCCACTCGACTTTGGAGAGCCATCCCTCGTTGACTAAACGAATATTGCCGTCAATCTTTACAATGTGCTTGTCATTGTTGCTACCGAACTGCGGACCAAACACTCCAAGAATACGGCGATCAAAATCTGTAATACACTCAAAAGCAAGAGATGGATAGGATTCCTTACCCTTTGAGCGATTATAATCCCCAGCCGGACAAACTGCCCTTTTCACGTGAACAACATCGACCGAACCGGCAACTCCTGGTAAACCTTCTTCCTCATACCGCCGCATGATAGGTTGTAACTCCTCAGGCGTGCGTGGCATGAACACATATTCATGCGATATGCCTGCAATATGCTTGACAAAACACAGGAAAAAATTGCTATGATCAGACGCACATATATGCGTCAGTGGTTTCAGTTGGCGGAACGACTGTATTGTTCCGCCAAGCATCGAGAGACACCCAAGCACGAGAAGTTCCGTCTTAATCTGAAGACGATCGTTAGTCCGGCAATGATGCGTCAAACCGACCCAACCCTCATCGATGAAACGTCCAACAATATTCGACACCATGAAAAGCGGCATACGAAACCACGAGCGAAAGCTGCTCTTCGGATTTCGTGACGTATGGTCCGTCATTTCCCTCACCGACACCATACGTCCGCTAGACGCACGAATGCGCTCATCTGAAAGAAACTCCTTGTAGAAGGATGACGTCTCATATTGGCCTATCCTGTGGAAATACTTGGGAGACGCACGAATGCGCGGCTTCTCCCTGCCCGCGGAACTGTCCTCGTTGGACGGATAGATTGAGTAAGCATCAGGGTGCAAAAGAGGAACACCCGGCGGAGATGAACGAAGGGGATCAAAACGATCAATTTCATCGCAAGTCATCCGGCGAAGACTTTGGAAGGCCACGACGACTGGATCGCAAATCTCCGATCGTACATCCGCGATGACCGCAGCACGGACATCCTGGTACGTGACGGAGCCACCGGGGGAATCAAGACAGTCGTCGAGAAAGGAGTCCATGATGGAGACTGCTGGAGGAGGGGATGATGTAGGGGGGGAAGATATCATTATCACAGCGAAGAGAGCATAAAAAATCTTCCCGGCTATCCGGGCGGAGCTTCCCGGGCGGCCGGGAAGAGGCTATTTCCCGGGCGCCCGGATAGCAAAATTTGGATAGCCGGGAAGATTCTTTCCGACTTTTTCCGTTCACGCCTTTTTTTGGC
>JALLBA010000529.1:0-16755 GCA_036939675.1 Cyclostephanos invisitatus
CTACTAGTAGCCGGCATGGTGCACCACCATGGTGTAAGCCAATTGTGTGTCCCAATGAGTTTTGATGGACGGAATTTTGTGGTTCCCGCCATTTAGACGTTTCTCAGAAACTCTCGTACTTCCCTACGTACTTACATACGGAGGATCCGGTTAAGGATTTTTTTTGCCAACAGCTTAAAAAAACGTACAAATACTCGATATCGAAAATTGGACACACCGATAAAGAGATACCATAGTACGTACTTGTGACGATTCAAACTCTACGGGAGGGGGTGGGAAGCGAAAACATCTCCGGTTCCGGGAAGAAAAAGGAAATGAAAGTCGTCCGTCAGCCAGAAATTAGCGGGAAAATACGCGCATATATCGATATTGATTCCAATGAGTATGTAGCATTCAAAAGAATCACGGAATTACCCGGGAAAGTCAATCACACCTTCCGCTTCGCCTCGCTCCACAAAAACCTTTCGACATATGCTTTCGAGTGTCTTTGCTTTTTCCAAAGTCGAAGGAAGCATTGCCATACGCCGACCCCCCCCCCGACGCGCCGGAGATTTATCAAGCCTCGGCCCCGGATCTCTCTACCCATTATCAAATCCCTTCTCTCGTCGCTCCCTCTCTCCGGAAGAAAGGAAGAGGAATATCATGGCCATGGCCCTCTCTCGTGAAAACGTCGAGGAACTCGAAAGGACCGAGCGACTCGAATCAATGCGCTCGATGGAAACGAGTCAATATTACGCCATCCCGGATTACCTCTCCCCGTCGTGGCAGCGACGACTGCGGAGGGCAGCGCGGGCGGAGGAAGCTTCGGGAATGACGATGGAGGAGGACCTCTTCTACGAGGACGACGACTATGGCGATGATGCCATAACGGGGGGGTCGTCAGAGGACGACGAACCCGAGTCCTCCCGCTGTATCAACGAGGGATGGAGGGATCAAGTCTGCGTATGGTGCTACGCGGTCGCAGACCACTATGGTGAGAGAAGAGAAAGAGAGAGCGCGCACCCGCCCCCCTCGTCATTTGTATAATTCGTTCCAGCCCGTTTCTTCTATCGGTCTCTTCTCTCAACGTCCCTGCCGTCCCCCCTCCCCCTCATGATTCCGCACGCAAACTGCACTGCAGACGTTGACCGCGAGGTCGTGGTCATCGCGCTGTCCTACCTCGATCGTCACCTCTCCCGACGTGTCGTCGATCGTCGTTCCTTCCAATTGGCCGCCACAGCCTGTCTGTGTCTCTCGGCCAAGGTCCACGGCGAGGACCTGTCCTCGTTCCGTAGCAGGAAACGTCGACGACTTCGCATACCCGAGATCGCGTACCTCTCGGGGGGATACCTCGATGCACGCGACATCATACATGCCGAACTCGACGTATTGCATTCACTCTCGTGGCTCGTGCATCCGCCGACGACTCTCGCGTTCGCGCGGGACCTCCTCGTCCTCTTCGACGTCGACATCGCTCGAGGACGGGAACACTCGATCGTGCGTCGTACATTGGAGATCGAGGAGACTGTCGAGTACCTCATCGAGCTGTCGTCATGCGATTACGCGCTATCGACGCGATTCAGGCCGTCGAGCGTCGCGATCGCATCGATCGCGCATTCCGTCGAGCTCACGTCGACGACGGCAAGCTGCGACGGGTCGTCATCGTCGTTGTGGTCGTCGTCGCACGTGGCACGGGAGTTCCTTCGAAGCGTGGAGCGCGCGGGCTTCGACGCTACCGACGACGGGGACGTCGCGGCCTGCCTAGAGCGACTGCGGGAGGTAAACGCCCCCGCCACCGCCGCCTCCTCCTCCTCCTCCTCCTCCTCGTACCGCGGCGACGACGGCGACGGGGGAGACCGAGGCGCCCGTGCAGGGGTCGTCGCATCGCCAATTTGCTCCTCGAGGATGGAGTGAACGTTTGTGGTCTCCAAGCAAACGAGCGGGGGGGGGGGGGGGGATGAAGAATACATGTCTATCGTGCGATGGTAAACGAAGAACCCTTCCTTACCTGGGACGGGGACGGGTGCTTGCACGCTGCATTGAGATAAAACGAGTCCAAACATCAGCATAACATATTTCATAATGCATGGTTGGTAGAAACTCAAATAATCAAATCGTAAAATATGTGTCATTGAGGTAGACAACTTCTTGAACAATATTCGTCCTTCGTTTCCCAACCCGACAAAACACAAAAATACATCTCATGCCGCGAGGTTGTTCGCCTCGTCCGTTAGTTCGTACTCATCATCGACCACGACGTCCACGATCTCGGGTATCCTCGCCATCAAATACGCACCCACCCGTCGCAATACCGTCGGTCTCTGATGCCAGAATCGTCCCTTCAACCTAAGGACCACCGTCGGACCGTCGAGATCGACAAAGTCCACGCCGCCCGTGATGCCCACGCCACGATTCTCGGCCTGGTATCCGAACATCGTCCTATTAGGGAGGAAAGGGGGGGGGGGGGGGGGGGGGGGGGGGGGTGCGGTTGATTCGGGAATCGTTTCCAATTGTTTCGTTGTTGTTGTTGTTCACGTTGGGTGGTGTCAAAAAAATGGTTCGGAAGAATAAACGTCACGACGGAATCGATGCAGTGAATGTCGGAAGTAAAAACGAGTGTCGACCAAAAATCACACAAACAGACGCGAGAGGAGGGTCGCACGTACCCAATCTCTTGCCTACAAGCCGCCAATACCCCCTGAACGGTCTCCTCGTCCAATGCCAACTCCGACCCTGCAATGATGACAGTACGATGAGAGTGCGAGCCGAAGAGGAGAAAAGGAGGAATGGGAATCGACGTATCAGGAATGATATTGGGTCGAGAGAAACACACGCACGATGAAGAAAAAAATGGGAGAACGAACGATGGATCTTTTTATTTTCATGTACATCTCCTCCTCGACACACCACACTCACCCTGCGGCACCTCGATGATCGGACCGAAGTAATCCACCTCGGGGGGGAGTAATGCCATTCCCGCCGCGGCCTTGATGCTGGGATCGTCGTTCTCGTCCGCGGGTACGAAATCCCCATCGATGATCGGGGGCGATTCCGAAAGCAGGACGTCGTCCTCGTCGTCGTAGGCGAAGTCGTTCCACGACGATGACATGACGACGACTGCCGATGCGGACGTTTCGCGATGCGAACGCGACTTCCCTTGGTCGTTCGAAGGTAAGAAGACGGGTCGGGGGGACGATGACGGCGGAGACGTCCACGTCGACGACGGTTGTCGTCGTCGTCGCACGGCGATGGTGGTAGTCGATACGAGATAATGACGTTGGGACGTCGATCGTGTATGGCCGGCGCCCACGATGAGATGGAATTGATGAGGCGGACATAACGCATGGGCCGGCGATGGCGCGATGGTCGCGATGGTCGCGAGGAGTGCGAATGGCAGTAGTGGTGGTGGTGCCATCCCGGGGAGCTTCATGGTTCAAACGAAAAGACAGATGTGATGTGTGGGAGAAAAGTTTTGGGGGGAATAAGTTGCCCGCCCCCGCCCGCCCCCCTGCCCCCCAAAAAGGAAAGCACAAACCAATGCTGCTCGCTCCTTTTTGGATGTGGCATGAGAGAGAAACATACTTATTCCAGCGTAGATGCATGCGGATGTGTCGCCTCGATCGGACCATGGCACATACTGTACTCCTAAAAAAAAACAAAAGCCCTCCGCGCCGCCCGCACCGCGCCAGGGCCAATATCGATCGCGTCGAAAAGAGAGGGTACGGGGGGGCCGCCTGCATATGTATCATTTAATGCATACGGGATGCGAATAATGTCATGGCACGACCGACTCTGCTAGGTGACGCCTTCATCGCGTCGTGAGGATACATTCGAAGAAACACAGGGGGGGGGATGCCGAATCCATTCTCCTCCCTCGTCGACGGTGTGTCGTCGTCGTCGTCGTCGTCGCGCGTCGTCGCCATGCCGATTCCTACTACGTCGAAGATCGCGACGGTCGCGACGACCACGGCCGACCCGATCGCCATCATCCCTCCGTCGTCGTCGAATGCGTCCTCCCCGTTCTCCTCGCGCATCGTCAACTGCGTGACGACGAGGGGGGGGATGGGTGAATTCCACAGCCTCGAAATCGTAATCGAAAAGAACGACGAGGACGACGAAACCGACGAGAAAACCGATCGCGAGCGTGGTGGCGAAGAATCGAACGACCATCAATCGCCGAGTCCGTCGTTGGATTATTCCATCGTGACGTCGTCGTCGTCGAATATACACGACAACAACAACAACAACAACAACAACAGCAACAACAACAACGCGAACGATACGAACGACGCGAGCATCGCGAATAGCACGGATACCGAGACTCTATTCGCGCTGTGGCGACGGGAGCGGAGTATACTCCGTGGGGACGTCGCGCCATCGTCGTCGATCGTCATCGGCGGGGAGGTGGACGACGACGTCGATCGCGGCGGCAGGGGGGGCGGGATGGGGAGAGGAGAAGGAGAAGGAGAAGAAGGAGCAGTAGTAGTAGTAGAAGAAAGAGGAGGAGGACGTCCGCCCTCCGTCATCGCCGGGAGGGGGCAGCGACGGGGCGCATTCGATCGACTCGCGTCGGAGGGGGGCGGGGGGAGGGGAGGGATATTCCTATTCGACGCCGAGGAGTCCATGATCGCACCGTCGTCGCGATGCTCGTCATCTTCTTCTTCGTCGACATCGTCGGACGGGTCGGGGACATCAACTTCCCTCCTACCCTTCGGCGGTCCTCGAAACACTGTCGGGGCGAGTAATACCAAGACGAAGGGCGATCCGACCCAGAATCCACCACCCCAGACGATGGAGGGTAGCGTCGGGGACGAGGGGGTCGAAACGGGCGGCGCCGCACGCCGCCCGGCGCTGATCACGCCCGTATCCAATTCCTCCATGTCGTCCTCCTTCTCGTCGTTGTTCTCCACGCGTTGGCCCGCGTTACCGCACGGGACGACGGGCGACGAACGCAACGCCGCGAAAACGACGACGAACGCCGCGACGGCCGCCGCCACTGCCACGAACAGGCCCGGGAATCCGCACAGCAGGAATTTTCCCCGCCATGGCGTCGACGATCACGACGTCGCGCACGGACGGGAGAGGTACGACGAGGGCACCTCGTTCGAGTCGGCGGCGAGCGCGTCTACGGCGGCGGCGGCGAATCGACTGGCCAAATTGCTCGACGAGATACGCACGCGCGAGGAGGAGGTATCGTCGCTTCGCGAGGACGCGCGATTCGCACGCGAGGAGAAGGCCCAGGACGAGTCGGACCACGCCGCCCTGCGCGCGGAATGCAGGGCGCTGTCCGATCGCATCGCGGGGGAGAAGATGGCACTCGCTCGGGCCGAGGGGGAGAGGGACGAGGCGTTGCGATGTCTGAGGGAGGCATCGGACGAGCGCGACAGGATGACGGACGAGACGCGGACGCGATATGCGACGTGCGACTCACGCGAGGCGGAGGCGAGGGAGATGACGGAGAAGGCCGAGGCGATTAAGCGCGAGGCCTTCGCCGATCGGGAGGCGGCGCGTCGCGAGCGCGCGACCGCGGAGGAAGAACGGGCACGGCTGTCCGTGGAGACCGATCGCATCGCAAGTGACGCACGACGGACCAAGGAGGAGGCCGACGCCGCCGATGCGCGGTTGCGTCGCCAGGAGGGGCGGATCGCGAAGTTACGTTCGCGGCTCGACGAGGAGAGGAGGCAGGTGTCGTTCGTGCAGGACGAGCTGCTGCGCGTGCGATCCGAGCAAGAGGTACGGTGCGTGGAGTTTGAGGAGGAGGGGATGCGCCTGAAGGCCATGGCGGACGAAATTGATGCCGCGAGGGAGCGTCTGAAGGACGAAGAGGGACTGATCGCGACGCGTTGGGCGCAGCTTGACGAGGAAAAACGAAAAATTACGTTCGCGCAAGACGAGCTGCTACGGGTGCAATCCGAGCAGGAAAGCAAATGCATCGAGCTAGAGGAAGAGGGAATTGCGCTGAAGGGATACGCGGACTCATTGAAACTGCGCGTGGAAACGTTAGTGAAGCGCGAAAAGTCGTGCAGCGAGATGGAAGACATAATAGAGTCGCGATTCGAGGTGCTATCTGGAAGAGAAAAGATATGCTGCAGCCGTGAAGGAGAAATAAGCAATAAAGCAAATGAAATAGCGACGCAAGTTGTCGAGATTCAAAGGCGAGAAGATTCATGTGCCAAACGTGAAATTGAAATCAGCAATAGGTTAAAAAGCATCAAGGATGAAGAATCCATAATATCAGAAAGGAGTGATAGTCTCGATAAACGCACTGAGGCGTTAGTAGAAAAGGAAAAGGTGTGCGTATTGAAAGAAGAAGATATGGATACCGTGTCTCGGAAATTAGAAGAGAGGGAACGTGAGTGTGATGCCAAGTTGAAGACGTTGGAGGACGAGGCAAAAAAATTGTCGGAGCGGGAACAAAGCGTGACGCTGCTCGAGCAGACTGTGTCCAACAGGGAAGTCGCAATTAGGCAGCAGGAGGAGACGAATGCGCAGACATACGAAAAGCTCACCGAGCGCGAAGAGTCGTGTAAGTTGCTCGAACGTGAGTTGGCCGATGCCGCCGACGCAGTAATAGAACGCGAACGCCTATGCGTGCAAGAAATCGACGATGCCAACGTCCGCATTAAGGAATTCATCGAGAGGGAGGCCATGTGCGCGAGGAGGGAGGAAGAAGTGGCTACTCGTGCTGCAAACGTCACCGAACGCGAGGACTCGTGTGCTCGGCGCGAGAACGAATTGGAGCGATACAAGAGGCAGGTCGTTGAGGAAGGGGACGTGCAGTCGAGGGAGAGAGAGCGATTGGGCTCGCTCGAACGGAGCGTGGCGGAGAGAGAGGCAGTTTGTTCGAAATTGAGAGACGACTTAACTAAGCGTTTGGATGATGTTGCCGAGTATGAACGACGTGTCAAGAGGGATCAAGACGAGGTGCAATCTGAGAGGAAGGCGTTGGCAGCCGAGCTCGAAGAGTGTGAGAATCGCAAAAGGGAATCCCAACTGGAGATGTTGCGATCCCAAAATTCCTTACGAGAACAATATCAAAAGCTCTCTGAACTCGCTGAAGCGCATCGACAAAAAGAAGGACAGCTAGCCGTCAAAGAGCAGTCAATTAATGCTACCAAGGATGAAATGAATGAAATCATGTCGCAGGTCGAAGAGGAACAACGCCGATTTTATGACAAGGAGTCAAAGCTCCAACAAGAAATAGTAAATCTGGCAAGGCAGGCCGAGGTTCTTTTGACGAGAGAAGAATCTTTGAATCAACGAGAGAGGACATTGAATTCACAAGCGGATCAACTTTCCAAGGCTATGGAACATTTGTCAAATGATAGGATTAAATTTGAATCGGAGGCATCAAAGATTGCTGTAAAAGAAGAGGCTCTAGTCCAGGAAAGGGATGCCTTCAGTCAGCGAGAATCTCGATTTATTGAGACGTCGAAGAGCAGCGAAATAAGGATACGTCAGAGGGAGGCAGAGATGAAAAGGTTGGATGAGCTATTAAATACAAGAGAAAAAAGTCTCAATGATAAAGCACAGTCAATCACCTCGCAAATAGTAGTGGAAGAAAAACGGCTGAATGAACTCACTGACATGTGCCAGTCTGCATCGAGTCGAGTTCAGTCACTCAACGCGGAGGCCGATGGGATTCGTGCCTCCATCAACTCCAACCTTGTCGATGTACACGCTCAATTGAACAGGGTGATGCTTGACGTAGAAGCGAAAGAGAGTGAACTCATGAACATGAATTTACGTTTGAAAAAGGAATCTGACGCCATAGAGGAAATGAAGCGAAGAAAAGCTACTCTGACCAATGAGGTGAGAGCCCTGGCGAATTTTTTTTTGTATCTGACCATCCAAGCTTGCAGAGGGAATATTTACTTTCTTGCCTCTTTTAACTTCGCACTTTAGGTTTCAGCGCTTGAGGGTAACGCCATTGTTGCACGATCTTCCCTATCGAGGCTGTGCTCGGCAATGAAACAGGTATGCGACAGTAAATTTGATTCTTTCGAAAAAGCTTCGCGTGAGTTGTCGATACGCCACAAGCAATTGAATGTCCTGGTATCTCGCATCGAGACTTTCCAGAAACACTTTGGATCATGGACACAAGAGAAACAGGACCTAGATCGAGAAAAGCTCAAGCTTCATTTGCGTGTTGTTAGCTTGGAGCGTGGTTTGGACAGTAAGTGTTCTCAGATTGACAAGCAGACGAACAAGTTGAAGGATTTGATGAGAACGATCACGCTTCATGACGAGAGACTGCAGAAGAAGCAAAAACTCATCGAAGAAAAGGCGTCGGAGCTGGCTTTGTCAGAGATAAGTGTGCGCAAGGAATCCGACAAGAATAATATGCTTTATCAGCTTGTGCAGAATGAGAGTCATGCCATGAAAAGTTTTCAGCGAGAGTTGGAAGAAAAATCTCGACAACAAGAGATAAGAGAACAAGAATTAGTCGTGAACGAGCATAGATTGCTTGAAATGGAGCGTAATCTCAACGAGGACCACGACCGGGCAAAGGTGGGCCAACAGCGGATGAAGAACTTATCCGATGAGCTTCAGAAACGGCACGAGGAAGTAATCAGGCAACGACAGCAATTGGAGGAACGGCAACAGCAGTGTAACGAGTATGAGACCCGTTTACGATCGTGGGAGGAGCAACTAGAGCACGTGACGAATTTGTTACAACAGGGCGGAAGCGGAAACGTCTCCAGACAACAGCATGAAAATTACGATGATGGCGAAGACTCGTTGCAAGGAATAGAAGACCAATCAGAGAGATGACATTCCGAGACAAGAAGCAATATTTTCATAATGACTGCATGGTGAATGTGGATTATATATATTATGCATCGCGTCTATGTGGAAAGGATAGGTATGTTGACATCTGACACACAAAAAGTCTAAAAATAATTTCAATAAGCGATAATTTGGTTATGTTCTTCATCGATCCAACAATTTCATCAAACTTCCGAAATCAAAAGCAGGATGCCTTCTTAGAAGCATTGTATCTCTGTCATTCTGTGTTTGAAGAGATTACCGAGAGCCCAACTAAGTTCGCAATGCAGCCAAGAAATCGATAACTTTTTTGGTCTTCGTCACTGGCTGGGGAGGGGATTTCCAGGAGTCAACACCTGCACCATTGAAGACCATGAATTTGTTGTCCTTGCGAGCGAAAAGATCTTCGTTGATTTGTTCAAAGCCCGATGGGATAGGACGTTGGGTGTGGAATTCGACTTGACCTTTAGAAGACTTTTTGCGAATGTTGATCCCCTTAGATGCGGCCTTCATAATAAATCCCGCTTCATCGAAGCTACGCAGATCTTTGTCAGGACCGGATATTTTTTCGCATGGACGTGTGCTTCTTCGCAAGGGTTTTGATGGGTCACTTGGGACTCTCTCCCCAATCGCATATGCCTGTTCCAATGGACTAATCTCACAATCCGTTTGGTCAAAAAATGAGGAGTAGAGCTTCATGGAAGAATGGGTAGTTACGTCGCTCCTTCTATAGCCAATAGATGACATGTCGATTATTTCCGTGTAAGACTTCTCTGCTTTTGCAAGATGTCTCCAGCCAGAATTCAAACTCTCTGTTACTCCGACAGTGTAAAGATCCGTCTGTTTCAATGTTTCCAATAGTTCTGGAGGTTGAATATCGATGTAACTCAGTTCTCCCTCCTCAACCTTCTCTTCGAGATAATTGAAGTGTCCATGAATTGTGGTGGCAACTCTGACAGCAGACTCCCCTTGGTTTAAGCCCTCGTAAGGTCCAGACTGGATTTCGTGAAAAATATGAGCAGACTCAGCAAGTTTTTTAATTTCCTGCACGTCATTTGAATCGATGCCCACACCGACGCGATTAAGACATGCTGCAAATTCCTCCCGCGTTTCCGGTCGTAACGATTGTCGGAGCATCGTATTACTACTTGCGTAATCTGCGTACATAAGATTTGGTGGTTCTGGTTTCTGTTTTAAGCTGCCTAGATAATATGCATGATCATCAGTTGACAATGCACGTGGCATGTGAGTGGCTTCAATGAGTTGAGTCAATGAGTTTCTGCATTTGGCATAGAAGCCATATCTATTTACATAATCCTGAAGTGAAATGTAGCCTTGATCTTTTTTTGCTGTCTTGCCTTGTCCGCCATGGCCCTTAGATGATTGCACTCTCTCGTCAAACAGACTGAGCTTAGACCCAATTGGTATGGCTTTTCTGGGATTTAGACCGGTACTGCCCAACTCTCCATCGTCCAACGATGACTTGTGTTGGTCTTCGTGTGATAGGCGAGAAGGGGTAGCCCATGGACGGAAGAGAAATTTGTCAAAGTGAGACAACTCAGTTGGTCTATATAATCTATCGAATCGTGGAGGTAATGATGACCCAGAAGGATTCCTTCCCAACTGCATCCACATCCGTTGTTGAATGTACGCTTGAATAGCAGCCTTCCACCAAACAGAAAGAGCATCGTTCTGCGCGCGACATCTTTGCTTGACTCGATCAATCCTAGCTGGATCGTCCATCACATTCAGTGAACTGACGGAATCATTCTTCCCATGCCCGCGACTCTGTTCCGTAGAATTATCTTCCTCTGAGTCACTCCAATCTACACCGAACATACTCTGATATGCTTTCATTGACTGCAATGATCCACGGCCAGCATTCGCGTGAAAATTGTGTAGGTAATAGTCATTCTAGATCGCACAAAAGGACGTAAAAATCGATCAGGCCAATTAAAAGTGGTGTAAGCTAATTTTTTCGAGAAGAGACTTACCTCTAGTTCCCAGAGAGGTGTATTATTTTGACTTGGGAGGTAATAGCCAAGAAAGAGATTCATTGCATCCTGTTTCAGACGGTCAGTAAAGGCATTGGAGTAATATCTTCGGATGGAAGTTAGAAGTTCTTTGTGCTTTCCGAGTTGACCAGGAATGTTGGAATTCGCCCCTGAAGCAACCTTCTTATGAGCCTCAGATCCTCCATATTGGAGCGCTATTTGATCTCCAATTTCCACATACATGTCAATTAGCATCCGTACAACTATAGAAGACGGGTCCAGTTTCGGGCTAGAACGAATACCCATGACAACCAATTGTTGACCAAGCGCCTCAACGCCAGCACTGAATTGGGCAACGTTTGTCCTATCAAGACAATCGATGCAATTAGTTCGCAAAATACCCATCTGCTCCATAGGGAAAAATAGAATACAGCCAAATCGCTTGTCGAATATGCGTTCTTCATCGACATTCTCACCACCATTATCGAAGGGCTCAATGCTCCCGCCCTCCATAATCTTCCACTGCGGGCTGCTGCAGAAGAAGCCTGTTTGATTTACACTCCATGTTGCAACGTCGTTCAACGAGCTACTCACATTGAGATTACGATGTTTGCTTATATGGGAGTAGTCTAGTGCACAGTACTGGAATAAAGAACAGCGTTATGAGGGAGAATCGGAACTCAACTTTCTTTATCGGATTGTCTCAACGGAGGGACTCAATAATACCAAGGTACGTACCAGGATCTTGTGATCATCGTCGATGTGTTGGTTAATGTAATCGATGGCATTTCGGAATTCGTTTCCAACGATTACCTCACGTTCACGCTTCTCAGACTGCTTTACTAAATCGACAACAATAGCTGGACTGCCGTATCTTTTCAGCAAGTCCTCGAAGTGCGCCTGCGTCGCCTGATAAGTAGGATCGACACGATTGAGCACTATCGGCGGCTTGGGCATCGTGACGGAACTTTCCTGTGTCCAGAAGGTGGGTATCGACCCGCGAATCTGCAAAAATGACGAGAACACGCCCTCTGGCGACGTGCTCTCGTCGTGTATGATCTGTTCATGCTCGACGTCGTTGGCCACCTTCCCGCGATCGCTCACGCCTCGTTTCAGATATCTCGTTCCTGCAAAGTGCCGACTTCGACGAGCAAGTAGTATTAAGTTCAACGATCGACCGTAGTCGTGAAGCTTGCGTTGGATGAAGGCACCGTGGACGACAGGCAATACCCAGTTGAAGCTCGTTATCGAGTTCGTACATTCTTCAAGCTCTCGCGTTAAGAAGAAGTTCCACGCATACATGTCCTTAAACGGCGGGGGGGGAAATGGCCTGCTCGTCATGCCGAGAAAATTTTCCTGCAAACTACGCGTTAGGTCGTACGTGTAACTGAAGAAGAAGTTCTTCGTTAGATCGACCACCTGATACAATCCCTGATATCGCAACTCCGCGATCTCGCGATTGCTAAGTCCCAATCCAACGGAACGCTTCCCCCGATTCCACATAGATAGCAACATCGACGACGGGTCGTTCCCGAAGTGCGCGGGGTTAAAACCCGACGCGGACGAGTGCAGGGAGTCCGCGGGTTCAGAGGACTTGCCGCGCTCGGCCGGCTTCAGGGGAAACGTCTCAACGCTCTTGATCGTGTATATGCTATTCCCTCCGACGCTGCCCACCTTGGCCCTCTTCGTGATCAATGTCAGGTAATAGCAGTCGAGGAAGCGTATGAATCCAAGTATGCCGTAGGCCTTGCATATCGGCTTTAGTCCGCTCGCGCCGCCTACGCGCGGTTGAGTCGACGCGTCGTGACCTCCCTCTCCTCCCCCGCCGAAGCCGCCGTGCTGCTGCTCCAGCGACACCCCCCCCCCGATCCCGCCGGGGCTGGATCTATTCCCGTCGTTGATCATGTCGAGCATGTCGCGCACCTCCGACTGGGTGTATGTCGCCTGGTCCTCGAAGATAAAGTCGGACAGCCGTCGGAATGTCGACGTCGTCTTCTGAGAGTGCTGCTGCTGCTGCTGCTGCTGCTGGTTAAATTGCTGTTGCTGACCCTGGCCTTGATGATGTGCGTTGCCCGTAGCGCCACCACCGTCCATAGTCACAGTTGCAGTCTTCGTCGCCGTCATCCCGGGCGCAATGTTCAACGGATTGGTCGTCGCCGTGGTAGACTTCGACGTCTTGGAGATTACCGGCGGGTTGGTCGACGGTCGCATTTGCGAGGTTCCGGCGATAGTGTTCATGTTGGCGGGCAGGGGGGATGTCGACATTGAGGACGAAAGTGCGCCGCCGCCGCCGCGATCGCCTCCACCACCGTCGATCCCGCCGTGGTTGGCAGCCACCCTCGTCGCCGCTCCCTCCCCGGCGTCGGCCGGGTCTGTAGCGAGACCCGTGACGAGAACCGCGACATCGCCGCCCTCCCTACGACCTACATCACGATGATCGGGACCGGCCGAAGACGACGATGCGTCGATGTAACTGTTCCCCGATGGCGAGCTGCTGATGATATTGTGATCGGCGTGGGCGCCGACACCGCCCCTCTGAGCCGACGCCGACGTCGTAGAGGGCGGCGGGGCGGCGGATGACGATTCGATGAGGGTCCTGTCCATCTTCATGATCCTGTACTGCGTCGCGGCCTTATTGCACGCCACGAGGTAATAGCACTGATTCGTCGAGAATAGCTCGAACCTCTCGAGTCGGGCGGCATACGGCTCCAACGTCGGTGCCACGACCCCCCCCTTCCTCCCCCTGCCATCGTCGCCCCCCCCCATCGTAGTATTCGGCGTCTTTGCGGACGTCGGTCTGCGGCCGTACATCATCGGCGAGATCTTTCCCGCATTGGGTGCGTTCGATGTCGCCATTGATGGCGAGGACGTCGGGGACGACGTATGACGACGACCGGACGTTGATGGATGCTGCGAATTCGACGTCGATGTTGAAGTCGTCGTCGTCGTTTTCGTCCGTGATGAGGTGGGGAAGAATCGAGACCAACCTCCCGAATTTCCTCCTCCGCCATCGCCGTAGTCGTCGTCGTCGTCGTCGTCGTCGTCATCATCATCATTATCGCCATCGTTGTCACCGGCGGAGTTCGTCCGGCCCAACGACGTACCGGTCGCGGCGGCGGATGCGGACAGGCGAAAGTAATGATCGTCGTCATCGTCGTCGTCATCGTCGTCGTCGTCAAAGTCGTCGTTGGAGATGACTTCGCGGTCGTCGGGGCCATCGTCCCGGTCGAATGTGAAGCTCGAGGGTTGCATCACTTTTCGGCCAGATCAGTCAATGAAACATGATAAAATATCATTAAAACATACCAACATCTACATAGGAATTCGTTCATAGGGGATTTTAAGCCGTCCACCGCCTACTCCGATCTGTGGCAGCTATTCAACCAGCAGCAACAGCTGATTCTAGCTGCCATGTAGAATCGAATACATAAAATCGAATTTACAGACCTTAAAATCGAATATTCGAAAACTATCTCCTTGTTGGTCAAATCCTAAGTACCATAGTGTCCCAATCAGCGGCGTACTTAGAGGTTCATGAAAGTACCCTATTGTCCCTATAAAGAAAAGTAAGACATGCTTAGAGTCAGAAATAACGAGAGCTTCAAAACGGTACCCTGTTTTCCTCAATCGGCCCATCGCAACCCAAGCTAGGTCAAATCTACTGATTTTGTCATGATTTTTATGTGCATATTCACTACTTGCAAAGCATCAAACGAATGATGATGGAGTCAATAACATCAAAATTATTACATTATTACATGCCCAATAAGTAGTCCAAAGGATGCACAACCCCCGATATCATTACTTCTCACCAAGGATCGCGGGAACATGGAGTCTGAGGCGTTGTTGAGTGTGGAAAATTTTCCAGCACCGAAGACAAAGATTGACGCCGCACGCTTCGCATCTCATGACATGGGCACGTGAACCAGCGGGTTTGTTGTTAGGAACATCATCAGGATTGAACTCCTTGTGCGCCCACCTATGCAGTTGGCACACAGGCTTTTCTCCAGAAGCTGGAACCGGCATGTGGTTTGCGGTGTCATGGTTCAGTCGAATCTTCAGCCGACCTCGGGTTGGAGAGAGAGACTGAGAATCCACTCTTGGAGCTCTAACTTCAGCGGAGGTATTTGCAGCTGCCGTCATCTTTTCAGGCGGCTTCTTCTTCCTTGGCCAATCTTCGTCCGGGTCCAAGTGCGCATACCCGATCGCCTGGTTCCAGTCGTGATGCGTCCACTTAACCGGAACTCCCTTCAGCTCACAGTACCGCTTGTAAGAGATGTATGAATTCACCATCGATACCTCATATCCCCACAGGAACAATGCCCACCACCACTTGATGTTGCGTTGAAACCGCATGAAGCAACTCTTCTTTTTTTCCCGAGGTGCTTCGTCCCCTCTTCTTAAGCTCCTCTTTCAACTCCTTGACGGGAAGACGCGTCAGAGACTCGATCGTAATGACTGTTGGTGCTACTGGTGGGGGTGGGGGGGGAGTTGGTGCATCAACACCAATTGCCAATTCATCGTATCCCTCTATATCATCTGCATCTTCATCAGCGAAGTAAGGGAGATCGCCCTCGGAGTCATAGCCCTCATCGTTTAGAGCTTCATCTTGGTTTGCGAAGCGATTTTGTACCATAGGAATTTCGCTCGGAAAATCGGCCAAAATAGCCCTTGATGCTGACACTTCATCCTTGTCCCCCCCAGTGATTTGCGCAGCGCCCGGTTCATTTACCGTGAAGAGACACCTTCCGGAGGGGGGGGTTATCTCTGTTTTGTCCGGGTTGCCATCGTGCCCAAGAAAATCATCGCAAACGGCAAAATCGAGGTGTGCCGTTGACTCAAAATATTCATCTCCTACACTCGCAACGTTCGCATTTCTCACGCTGGCTGAATTTGGCGAATCAGCCTGCGCGCGGACGCTCCCAACGATAGTGTCGACGATGGGTGGCAGGGGGGGAAGGTCGCCGGCAAGTGGGGGGGAAGAAAAGTTGTTACTACTCATGGAAAGTTAGGGACACCGGGGTTGTGATTGCAGAACGATTTTTTTGTTTGATGGCTTGTACGTCGGTGAAAAAGTATGGTGACCATATGATGTAAATATGCTACTAGACTAATTTGGGGGCGCTGAACACGATGGTGCCCTCGGAATTGACCAGGAGGGTCGGTATGGGGGAGTTATTAGTACTTTTAGACTGCTGGAAATGGGGACCCTATGGTGTCCCTGACCAACAAGGAGATAAATTATTTTATTACTCACGCAGTTTAAAGATTTAATCGAATTGCTTTGATCACCCCCTCACACAAGCCCTGCTGGATCAGGTCTAACTATAAAATCCGCGCCGCTGGAGGCCGTGGAAGCTCACCATGGGGGGATTCATTGTGTTTTGGGGAGTTATCTCATTCCCGCCAGAACCCTTTTAGCAGTTAAGCTGTTAACTCCATCTCCGGTACACCGACATCCAATCCACAACCAATCCGACAATGCAACTTGCAAGAGGTGCCACAAGGAAGGTCTCGTCTGGCTCTGCGAAGACATCAACTGCTGTAATGTTGTCATCAAAAAATCCATCCCAGTGGCAACCACCTACGATCAAAAGGGCAACCACCTGCGATCAAAAGCCTACCACCGAGGCGATCAAGCCTGCACTTGATGCAATTGTTGAATCTCTCGGACTCACCTTCACGGTTGAGCAAGCTGCAATCCTCCATTTTGACACTGCCATCCTCACACGCAATAAAGGAAACGTGTTCCTCTCCCCCCCCTCCGCAAACCGCATCGCCAACCCAGCTGCACCTTCACACACAGTCTGCCGCCGACTCGAGGTCATCCAGAACTGCCTCCACACACACCGGTCCCCAGTACTTCGACTACACCATCCTGAACCTACCCCCATCGCACAACACCTACAGGTCACCATCTTTCTCATCAACAACATGGATGAATCTGCAAGGCTGGTAAAATAAATAATTGCCATCTACATACTTGCATGCCATATCAAAAGTCCTCCTTGCT
>JALLBA010000530.1:0-37823 GCA_036939675.1 Cyclostephanos invisitatus
TAATAGACCAACACTGAGTCCGTCTGTGAAAGAGCCGAAGGCCCTATCGGCTTGTTTATATATAAGAAGAAGAAGAAGAAGACACCACACTCTACCATACACGATAGTAGAAGAGCTACTAACCTAAAACGCGTCATTATTTTATTCAACAACCATGGAGGTGCCGTCGCGCTAAATTCCTTCGTCGACACTGTCCCTGGCTTCCTTCCTCTCGAGCGAGTGCCCCCCCCCCCCCCCTCATTACTCATCGAGCCCATCACTGCACCTCTCATACTACCACAAATCATATCGCCATGTCGAGCCGACCGATCAGAACAACACTGTTCAGTGATGGAGGAGTTTCCCTCTCGGCGACCACAGTTACATCGAATGATGGCGACGGCATCATCCTGACCCTCGCCCTGAATCGCCACCAGGAGAAGAACGTCGTGAATCCCGGGATGGTATCGTCGTTAGTCGCGGCGCTGGACGTCATCGATGGCCATCCCGAGTGCGCGAGGACGAACAACATGGCGCTGATAATTACCGGATTGGTACTGGGCGACGAGGGCGGCAGTGCGGTCGTGGACGAGCCAGCGTCGAAGTTCTTCAGCAACGGACTGGACCTCGAATGGATGATGCGCGCCAACGCCGAATCCGATGGTAAGGTGGAGGAAGACAACGCCGTCTCCGAATTGATCGAATCCTTCAACTCAGGCGTCCTCGCACGGATCCTGACGCTTCCCCTACGAACGGTCGCGGCAATCAACGGGCACTGCATCGGCGCTGGACTGTTCCTCGCTCTGGCTTGCGACTATCGCATCATGCGCACCGAGCGGGGATACCTTCAGTGGCCGGAGGCGAATCTGGGCATGAGGCTGACGAAGGGATTCGCGGAGCTTAGCAGGGCCAAGGTCGCCGGCTGTCACAGAAATGTGGTGCGGGAGGGCGTGCTCGGGGCGAGGAGGTACACGTCCACGGAGGCCGTCGCATCTGGCATAGTGGACGTGGAATGTCCTATCGGGGACCTGTACAACAAGGCTTTCCAAATCGCCGTATGCGGACTGCCGGAGTCAGAGTCGGGAATGAGCCTTGATCACTTCGATCCCGTGGCGTATTCGGAAATGAAGGTGGAGATGTACGCTGATGCGTTTAGGGCGTTGAAATTCGGGAAAGTGGGAGATCCGCCACACAGTCGAATATGATGTTTTTTTGGCGGGTGGCGATGCCGGGATGGGCCAACTCGCAATGCAATTTATGGGGCGATTCGTCCCGTCTTCCCGATAGTCCGATTGAGAGTCACAAAGCGGAACGTTAGAAACGTGGGCTTAGGCTGTTAGTTTCGCCAAGAGGGGCGCGAGAATCAAGTCAAAATAGGAAGAGTTTGCGTGACGCGCGGTGCACCGCACTTCTATTCGCTTTGCATGTTTCACGGCGCTTATGAGAATTTACAGCGCTACAGGTTGCCAGAAGCAAGACGTAAATGGGGAGGGGCTTGCATCCACGGCGCCACTAAGAAACAATCGTTGCAGCCATGTGGGGTGCTAGAAGCAAGTGCAACGAGGAGAAGTCTTCTCAGGCACAGCGCAAGACGCCTCCAAGGGAACTCTCGAGGAATGCCGATGGCGGCAGTTCGTTTCAATGTGTTGTGTTTTCGTTAAGAAACCGGGTTACTGATTTTATATTTAGTGAACGCCACGATTAGAGAGGACGACACGGAGGGGGAGGTGACGGAGACCTGTAAGCCACCTTTTTCTCCTTTTTCAACGATGATAGGCTGCTCAGCGGGGCTGTCGGGTTGGCACATCAGGCACTCCCCATCTGCAAACGACAACTGCCGCTTCGCGCCTTCCCAGTGCTCGTCTCTCGCAGCCTCTCGCACAGGCTCGCCGCACATGGAACATAGGCAGTGCGTGTCAATGAACGACAGCTTTCGCCTCACGCCTTCCCAGTGCTCGTCTTTCGCAGCCGAACGGAAGGAGTTGCACATGACACACTCACGCTCCTCACATTGTCGCATGCGAATCAACAG
Organism: Cyclostephanos invisitatus; assembly: GCA_036939675.1. Taxonomy (NCBI): domain Eukaryota; phylum Bacillariophyta; class Thalassiosirophyceae; order Thalassiosirales; family Thalassiosiraceae; genus Cyclostephanos; species Cyclostephanos invisitatus. The sequence goes on from JALLBA010000530.1 coordinate 2,012, forward strand.
AACTTTCGTTGATTCACAGTGGGCATGCTTGCATTCGCCGTACCTTGCTCCGCAGCGCGACGCATGTGCAAGAGTTCCAATGTAGAGACGGGCCTTCTCCATCGTAGTGCCTCTTCATTAGAGAAAAAATGGGTTTCTCTTCTATTGCACGGAACGAAACGGTTGCTCCGTCACAAGAAGGGAAAATGTCTATTTTATGAGGCCGTTACAGCCGTTACTACTTTTGAGATAGTAAAAGAAACGGAGGCTCCTGGCGAGGCGAAGAAAATCGCGCTCCGTTTCAAAGACGTCGGATAGCAACGATTATGGGGGCAGTGAGGGGATGGCGAAGGCGGATCCTTAATGAACCGTTACATCACCAGGCAAGATGATCAAACAAAGGAAAAACGGGTTCGTCCCACAAAGCGTGAGACGGTAACGGCCAAACAAACCGACACGCCCCTCCAACGTGTTCCGTTCCATATCATGTTCTCTACTCAGATTTTTTGTGAAGAAGTAACGTAGCTTTTGCAGTAAGCTACCTTTTTTGTGAGGAGGCAGTAAAATAGATGGAAGGCCTTGAAATCTTGCTTATGGTAGCCGAAAAATAGGAGTCTTCTCCTTGTCCTTTTCATCCTTTCCTGTAGTTGTTTTGCAGTCAATACGTAGTATGAGGGCATGAAACGAGAATCAACTTTGTACGTAACCTTTGGATTACCTCTCTGATTCAATGGGAGACACAGAATCGTTCGATTTCGAGCTTGGCGTCACATAAAGATCTGTGATCGGTTTCGTTGGCGTCATTTCATTCTCGGTATAAAACGGAGGGAGAGACTCCGCGTCGGCACATCCTGCCGATGATCCCTCATGCTCCACTTCCTCCTCCTCCTCTTCCTCCTCCTCTTCCTCCTCCTCCTCTTCTCCCTCCTCTTCCTCCTCTTTTTCATCATCGTCGCTCTAGCGTCATCCTCTTGCCCTTTTTTTAGCGGGAACCTTGGAGTATGAGTCGGTACGACACGTAAATAGTGTAAATAATAGGAGTCCTACCTAGTATGTGTACCGTTACGGTACTCCCAATAATAACATCGGCCTCAAAAAAATGCCAACTATCATACACAATATATCCTAAAAAATAACACCACCCTTCGCTTTCGAAATAATAATACGATCCAAGATATCGAAAAATAATATTACATTACGCGCAATGAACAACGGCCAAGGGATGGGCGGGAGAGGATCGGATCCCTCATCCTCGGGAGGGGGGGGAGGCGGCGGCGACGGTCCGCGTCTCCCCCCACACGACGGCGGCTTCCGTCCGGACTACTACTACGACGATGACGTCGATGACGACATGGACGACGATGGGGGGGGGGGGGACGATCCGCACCTGGATCGATTGCTCCATCGATTGAGGAGGGAGCACGTGTCCAACTTCGGCGGGAGCGGGGGGGGAGGAGGAGGGGGGGTGGGGGAGGGGGACGGCGGCGTCGGCGGTGCGGGGGCGGGGGGAGTAGGAATCGACAGGACGAGGGCAAGGTACCTCCTCGAGGCATCGGCGGGAAACGTCGGATTGGCGAGCGCACTCTACTGGGAGGATTACCTTGCCAACGTTGAGGGATGGCGACGGCGGGATGATGAAGATGGAAGAGATGGAAGGCGGGGGGGGGGGATCGCCGACGCGCCGGGGGGGGTGTTTGCAGGGGCTTCCGGAGGACGAGGGGAAGGGGGAGGGGGAGGGGATGGCGCGAATGACGATGATGACGACGATGACCCACCCGAGGAGGAGGTCGACGTCAGGGGGGGGGGAGGTGGCCTACCGGATGCCGCGGTGGGGGATGGCGGGAGCTCGCCCCAGAAGAGGAGGCGCATGATGATCGGAGACATAAACGACGATCGAAATCGTCGTCTCGACCGTAGCAAGATTTACAAGCGGTCGGACGCGGTCGATCATCGTCATCATTACGACTCATTCCATAGGAATCACAAGCGGTGGATGCCGTCGGGGCCGTTGTTGGCGGCGGGGGCGGCGATGGCGGGGGCGAAGTCGAATATGGGCGGGGAGGGGGGGGATGATGATGATGAGGACGTCGACGAACATCCCTACGACGAGGGGGGGAAGAGGGCAAAGGCCGGGAAGAGAGGGGGAGTTGTCGCCGCCGCCGCCGCCGCCGTCGCCACCACCCTCAACGATGGTGTACGACGCGGGGGGGGGGACGGCAACGACGATGAGGAGGAGGAGGAGGAGGACGACGACGGTGTCGGATCGCGACGTGTAGGATCGGCGACGCTCTCGTCGATGCACCACTTCCAACGACAGCTAGATCAAAAAATATCGTCGCTGGAGGAGCGTCTCAAGTCGTACCGATCGCGATTGTCGAGCAGGGAGGAGATGGTCGCCGAGGCCCTTTCTGAGAATATGTCGTCGTACCGATCGAGGCATCATCATTCTGCATACTCCCCCTCGTCGTCTTTTGCGGATCGGGTCGGGGCGGCCTCGGCCTCCTTTTCCTCTTCGGGGAATCGTACTGCCAATAACGAAGACGAGGCGACCATGCAGGCGGCGATATCCTCGGCGTTGCGTGCGGCGGAACAGCACCGACAGGGAGGTGGGGTCGGCGGAGGAGGATTGAACGGCGCCGCGCCGAGGAATCACGGCAGCAACAATGACAGCGACGACGCTTCCACCGCCGCGGTCGTGGCCGCGTCCCTCGCGGAATACCGCCCCGACCTGTGGAACCCGTACGCCGCTGGTGGCGGGGGCACCGGGTTGGCGGCGTTGGGACTGAGCCCTGCACAATACGCCTCCCTCCACGGGGATCGCTTGGCGGCGGCGGGAGACGGCATGTACCACGACCGCCTGCGGGATGGTCATCGAGCGTTCGCCGCGGCGATGAATTCCACGTTGCGAGGATCGTCAACCGTGGCCGCGGCGGCCGCTTCGGCCGGAGGGGCTGCTTTTGGGGGGGGGGGGGGGGGGGGGGGAGGGGGCGCCATGGGTCAGCTGAACTACGGGGCCGGACAGCTTCCGTTCGACTGGCTGTCGCGCACCATGGCCTACAATCAGGCTCGCGCCGCCGCGACCGTCGGCGGCGGCCTCGCGCCGTCGATGAACGACGCAGTGCAGCAGGCGGAGGCGAGGGCCATTATGGCCGTGCTGGGCGGGGGCGGCAACGGTATGCGAGTGCATGCCCAATCTGCCGTGGGAGGCGCGGGGGGGGGGAAGGGTGGGGATGGTGATGATTCTGATTCAGGCGACGATTACAACGAGGACTCGAGCGGCTTTGGCGACGGCGCCCCTCAGAGAGCTGAGAGGGAGCAGGATGGGAATGACGAAGTCGATAATAGGGATAATGCGAGAGATGACTCAAATGGCGCTGCCGGGGGGGGAAACGGCAGTGCGGTGGGTCGCGGCGGTAGGGGACCACTGCGACGGTCCATGAGGATCCATTCTGCGCGCAATCGTCGCATCGGCGCCTTGCGGAATCCTCCGCCAAATAACCAGCCGCGAGAGCTTGCCGCGAGGAGGAGAGGGAACGATGGAGACGACGGTGGCAACGGTTTGGCGCCCGACCTTGACAACGGTTCGGCGATGCTGCGGCGTGCTCTCGAAGCCGCCGCGGCGTTGGGCATAGACAACATGGGAATAGACAACATCGATGCTTCGGTGGATGTGTCGGATGACGAGGATGTCAGCTTCCTGCCCGGCCCGGATCCCGTCTTTCGGTTGAAGAGAGGCAAGAGCGAGAATGAGACGTCATTTGGCTTGACCGGTAAGAGACACAGGCTCGAGGGTCAAGGCAATGACAACCCCAAGCTTGGATCGCAAGGGGATAAGTATGATGACGAGAGCGCAAGCTCAGATGACGAGTCCGCCGAGATGGACAATGACTTATTGTTTTACGAATTGTTCTACGAATTATCTGACAATTCGGACAGTAGAAATCCGTCCAGCCAGCTTTGGAAATCTTACCCCCGCTATACTGAAGACAGCGATGGAAGCGACGATGATGGTAACAACAACTCTGCCAATGGCAGAGTGAGCATTCCGATATCCTGGCTTCGCAGTGGCTTCATGCTCTCGAAATGTGGTAACGGCCTAGCTATGGCGGCACCCCCGGACGATGAGTGGGATCGTACACATCGTCAATCGTCCGCTTTTCCAATTCTGCGTGACGGCCCTTTGAAGGGGGCCAAAGGACTTTTCCCTTACAATTGCAAGGGCGTGTCTGCTCTGTTGTCAATAGTGACCGCACTTCTGTATTCGGGTGCGTCCATCCGTGGCGGGACGACTGTGGCGTGCGATCTTGATCGTATCCCATTCGATGAGTTGACCTTGGATCAGCGCAAGCGCGAATTCGATCCACGACTGACCGATGCATTGTCGTCTCTCATCTTCGTTGCCGCTAAGGCTGGGAGTCAACGTTTCAAGGAGAAATTGGAATCTTACGATAGGCAATGGGCGCGTCGTCTCAGGAAAGTTCGCATTGATCCTAAAGAAGAGGCTGATTACAATAAGCGCCACCTTTTGTTGCAGCGGCGAACGCGTGTCTGTCATGTCTGTTGGTGGGAAATGGATGCGACAAATGGCAACATGACGATTTTCCCGGAGGGGAGAAGTCCGAAGGACGTCAACTTGAAGATTTCATTCACGAACATCCAAGATATTAAGTCATACGTCAAGACTAACCTTCGATCCTTTAAGGAGCCAGGAGGCTGCGCGTTGTTGCTCGAGACTATCCTTTGTTGTCATGGTCCCTGTGCGCCCTTCCTCCATACTTTGCTCCTCAGCTGTAAATGCAGCGAGTCTCTAAATGTAATAGAAACAAGGGCGAAAGATAAGAGTGGAAGCATGATCGACGCGCCTGAGAATCACGATTGCATGACAGTCGAATTACTTAGCCTTCTGCTGACCGGTCGTGTTCATTCCAATTATTCGGATTGGTCTGCAGACATGTTTGGTATAGGCCTATTACACATGAACACAAATGGCCAAAACAAGCTAAATACTAGGCTACTGCGACCCATCAAGCCTGTTTGGATCTGCCTGGGCGATCTCGGGTATTCGACTCTATTCTTGGAGATGAATTATTTTATCGGCAGCACAAATTCGCTTGATAATCCGGGGAAGTCTATGAATTTGGCTCATTGGAATTGTTGGTCAGGAGAGCGTTCGGGATTTAGGGTGATCACGTCAATGCACGACAAAGAGCCGTACCATATCTCCCGTCAGAATGAGCCAATGCGCATTCCGAACACCAGTAGCGACTCCGAAGAGGAAGGGCGAACAGTTACCGATTCCATCTCTTCTAGATTGCACCAAGACATAAAACGAGATGCCGCCATGTTGTGGACACTCGATGGATCTCTTTTAAGTCCTACATACCCCAGTGTAACTGATCACGATTTCAAGCCAATCAAGGACGATGAGCTGCAATCGGTGACATTCCATCCAGAAGATGAAAAGTATTATCCTGGACAGTATCGTCGATGGCGATTCAAGTTTGATAGTTGTGGCAGCGCGTCTCATAATCCCGGTGTTGATGCTGATTGGGTTCCATTCTATCGTTTGCCGGGTCGACAGCGGTTAATTATTGAAATGAAATTAGCACCACGTATCTGTGCAATTGTTCGTAGCCGGTGGCCTATGGCAATTGTACGAGATTTTGTTCCGACGGGAGCGTTTCCCATTGTGTAATGAATAGTGTTTAGCTACCAATGGCTTCACGAAAACAATGGATTACATTCACACAGCACGGAAAAGCTTTGATGAGGCCGAGGCTTGCAACTTCACACGAACAAGATCAATGTTGCACAAGCAGACACAAGTAGGTCTATCGCTAGAGTACTTATGTCTGCTAAAAACTTGTCGCGGTGGATTGCTGTCTGTGAGGATATGCGAGCGTAATAATAAGGGTTAGCATCAGAGTAATTTTACTGAGCGTACTAATACATAACTTGATGTCCTCGTACCAAGCAACATTCGCCGGAAGCATCCTCTTCGGAGATGCATCAATGTTGATGGAAGAACGGATTTGTGAACGGGAACAATAAATGCATTGTTGACAGTGTCTTGGAAAAAAAAGACTGTTCCTGCACGGAAGATTGCATCCGGATGAGTCGGACAATGATATCGTCAAGGAAGGATTCAGATGTATCCGTAATACCAAAGGAAAGACCCAAATAAGATGAAGACGAGAACAATCACAGGGTTCACTGGTTTACTGGCGGGAGGGGTGGGCATAACAACGGCGCTGGCACTCCATCTCGATGTTATTATCAGTCCACAGTCCACCGAAGCTGTCATTAATGTTACAGTTCGAACTGCAAAGAATCGAAGGACAAATGGCATCGTTCGTGACAGCAGTAGAGACACCGGTTGATCCTTGGCAGCTGGCCGCAACGATGCAACGAGATATGACATCGAATCTGCACTCCCCTGTGGTCGGATAGCCAGCCGACGTCCTTTTTTCAGAGCTCATCGTCAGAGCGATTCAAGATTTCCAATCATGTCCTGGTGGGGGGGGAGAGGGAGCGGAAATGACAAAAAATGGGAGGGTTGGTGCATATGAGAAGTGAGAGGTGAGGGAGTAACTCTTGGGGCGCTCAGGGGATCGGCAATCCCCCGATTGTCATGATACAGGTGTGTTTCCAACAGAGACTAAAATAGTTGAAACAATTTGTTAGGTGGAGAGCTGGCTGAACAACGTAGAGAGGTTCTCTTCCCTTTTGGGGAACCCCATCTACTATGGGCAGGGTATTCTTCAATCTTAACCAAAATCTCGCGACAATTAAATATTTCTTCACGCACTTCCCTCACTATGTTACAGCGTCGCATTTTGTCTCGTTTGCCAGTTTATTCATGATATTGTGACGTCGAATCGCTGTCTAGACTTTCATCATGAATGCGCCGAAGAGTTGACACCGCGTCGTCGACAATCATCGTTATGTACGAATTATATCAGAATTTTTTTGTGAGGAAATTAAAATTGAGCATCGATTTATTCGGGAATAAGTCCACATTGCTACTTCTATGGTTAAATATATTTCTTTGTGATGAGTCTCAATATTCACTTCTTCTTTCTCCTGTTACATTCGGCGAAGAGGCTCATGGCTCGACGCATCGAGAAAGACATCCTTGATCGCTTGCATTTATCCGAAAGCGAAATAGAGCATGCTCGAATTGAAGAACTTGAGGCAAACACTTGATATCTCCTTTCTCCCCTCTTTCTCCTCTCTTCTTTTCCTCTCCTCTTCTCTTTCCCCGCCCTCCACACCGCACAAATACGTCACAGAGAATACCCATACTTGTGTAAGTTCTGCATCTGTAACCTGGAGATAGACATGGGAAGAAATTTGATGAGACAAAGTGGATGATGAGAGTTTGCTTATTTGACCAGAAGAAACATTTCTTCCTTCTTACTGACCAAGGGCGCACATTTTTCCACCATCACCACGCACGAAAGATTCGTTCTAGCCGTTCTTTGTCAACCATTTTTGCATTTGATCCTCCGTCATTACTTGTGCTCGAACTAACACGTCCGTTCCAAGAATTCACATTTGTGGTGGAATAATCAAATCTTGATGGGATTGAAGGCTGTATTAATCGGGACACAATGCTGCCACGTCGATCTTCAAGATGACGTTGAAGAACACCGCCAGTCGACGGCATGGAAAGCACAGTGCCATATCTTTTGGGGGCTTCATCTCGCCGCCCCCAGTCGTTGTCCTGATATTGTTGAACGAGTTTATCTAGCACTCTACGGCCGAGACTTTCTCTTAATAAGCCTTCATGCGAGGCTGAAGCTTCACAATTGGAACTCCCATCAGTCATCGGCTCTTCCAACTTTCTGCCAGAAGCCTGGTTTTCTGCTGATTTGTGAGGGTTGTCCTGATTCTCATCACCGATGTAAGAACCGGTAGTACTCATTGGCGAGCTTGCCTTTTCACTTGTCGCGACTTTATCACCGTCGCGGCTTGCGGCTTTTCCTTTGTGATAAAGAGGAGTTCTTGGGACGTATTGTTCATCTGGTGGTTCAATTTGACGTCCTGGGCAATCGGGTTTGGACTTGTTCGCTGATACATCGGTCTTAGGAGAGGTGGGGCAATCGGGTTTGGACTTTTTCGATGGCACATCGGTCTCAGGAGGAGTGTCTACGAGCTCATACCATGGTGCATCGCCATCAAGGGCGTTTTGGGCGCCCACCTCGAAAGAAGCCAGCAGGTCGTTGGAGGCGTAGGCTTTTACTGTATGATCGGTACCTCGAACAAGCTTCGAGTTTATATTGTCCAGTGATCCCATCATACTTGTCAGGCTACGGCAGCTTATTTCATCGTCTGTTGTATCGGAGCATTTTTCGCATTCAACACATTTCACTTTGCCTTGATTGATTATCTCAGACTCCTCATCAGTGTCGTGTGCATTAGATATTGTTCTCTTGTGCCATACTTCGTAGAGGGGGTCATCAACCGTCGCCATTGGTGGAGGAAAATGCGACCCGGGGTTGTTCTTTGTCACCTTGTAACGCTTGCATTCAACTGATTCATCGGACGTGTCGGATGATCTTTTGCTGCTTGGCGGTAAACAGTCCGGCTTGATTTGTTCAGGAGGATCGATGCAAGCAATTTGACGGATGTTCTCAACGTGCTCATGAGAAAAACTAACTTCAAGGTTGGTTGGCTTCAAAGTTCTCATTCCATGACACTGCTTTGTCGGTCTGCATTCTTCATCAAACGCCTGGAGCATCTTGATAGGACAAGGCTGTATTTTAACACGGTGCATACTCATTGAAATAAATCCAACAAAAATCTCTCTCTGGTCTCTGTGGAGGGCAATGTTCCATGGCATTCTTCCTGAATAGGAACCCTTCACGGAATAGATATGATACAAAGGAAACTTGGCAGTTGAAATCACAGTGCATCCCTTCAATGAAATTATGTCCTTCGCTTTGTCGGCATCTATCATAGCTGCAATCGTCGTTGTGATGACTGGGACGAACCACAGCTTGAACTGAAGCGTTTGAGTAAGAATCATCGTCGTATCGTCTTCACAATCAGGTACTGATATCATCGACTTTATATTGACCTCGACATCACGTGTAATCCCTTCAAAGGGAATCAGTTTCGAATGCCACGAATTGTCATCGGAGCAAAGTTTGTGCAGCTCTACTTCCCCTGTCCGGATTGCATTGTCAACGCCGAATGAAATGAAGAATCCTGATACCGATAACAGCGTTTCTCTAACAGCCCTCCCATGTTCGCTGCACCATGCAGACAAAATATCTCGAATGCCGCTGATCTTTTCGAGCCGAACTATCAAATCGAAGTGTTCATACGGAATCGGACGATCATTTTTTGGTTCATTCATGACATCACAAGTTTTGGATTTATTCTCATCTAATTGAGACAATCCATAGTCGATATCATTTATGTCTTCCCTTTCACTCGCTGGTGGAATTGCATGTTGGATCTCATCACCCTCATGTTGAACAGTGCTCTTGTATACGTCGTTGTGCAACAGCAAAGAATGCTGTGACCATTCATCAAACAAAGAGTCGGGCGACGAAGCTGAATCGCGCGTACATCTTCTGAAGCTAGTTACAGCCAGAGAAACAATTCCAGAATGAGCAGTGTCGAATTCGGAGACACGATCTCGTTGGGGAAAATCTCTCGTGTACTGATGATGTGTACGAGCCTCCTTCTCCTTGACGAAATTTCTAGATCTCTTCCACCATCTCTGAATGATCACGACGCATTCACAGGCTGTCAAAAGAGCCCCGACTTGGCCTAACGATCCTGCCGCAACCAACACCTGAACATTTCCAATCGGAGTGTGAAATTTGGGATCAAGAAAATCGAACTTGCTGTTGGCGACGATGCGGGGTAAAAAATTACAAAGCTTTCCCTCTGACATGTCCTTAGGCTCCATGAGAAATGATATACTGGCTAGTCCAACTAGCTGCTTTGCTGATGCTGTTTCGCAGTACCACATGTGAAGAGTCACAGTTGCTAAATCGTCTCGCGTGTCTTCGGGATCTATTGGAATTTTCCATGAGCAGATTATATTTTGATTTGCGTGGAAATCGTTGGTTGTCAATGTAAATATTTCTAAAGGGTCTTTTCCAAATTCTCTGCTGTCGTTGCAGACGGATAACCTTTGTTTGCTGCATGACATTCCCAACTTAAAACAGCCTGAATTTTCGTTGATGTAATCTACTGTCATTTTCGAAATCCGTTCGACTCTGATATCAAGCCAAATTGGTGGCACGATCACAGTCTGATGAGGTGCGTTTTGCTCATTGGGGTTAATTTCGAGGTGTCCCGCCTGACAAGAAGATACACACTTGGTATTTGATGAGTTTGATGATGGTATAGCAACATCATCGTCATTATTTGAACCTCCAGAGAAATGGGAGAGGAGTATGGATATTGGGTGTGGAGTAGACGACGATGAAGGTATTGGTATTTTCATCAAGATCTGGGTTTCTTTGGCAGCCGGCGGGCTACTCGTGACGGAATCACAATCTTTTTTACTGTCCGCATAAAGACCAATATGCACCATCAACGTTCCGACTTTTGTGCCAACCTCACCAAGCTCATCATTTATCAGTACCAGATCAAGTATCCAATCAAATAAGAGTGCATCAGACAAAATGACATCGCGAAGTCTCAAACATGCTTTCGCCATACATAATATGCTGCTGGACTTTGGAACAGGGTTGGTCTCCCTGCTCTTTCTCACAAGCATGGCTACTCGTGGCAACTTTGAACTGCATGCTACTTTTGAAGTGCGATAGCAGAGACGAAAATTTACGATGCCATCTAGCCACATGCGAACACAATTATCACTCTTGAACGCAACCTCCATCTCCCTGGTGTAAACATTCTTTAGTAGAGAAATCACGCCTTCATTCCAGCGAGGTTTGAAGTTCTTCGGCGGCGTCCTTCTTTCGGACAAAATCCCTTTGTGTTGTTTACCGAATCGCTCGCAGACAACAAAGTCCACCACGCCCATAGCCTTACCCCGATCGAATGTAAGTGGGGGTGAATCGTACTCCAAAATGAAGTCATATTCGCCATTGAGTTTACTCGCGACTTTCGTAAACAAATTTATCCCCTTCACTTCAAGCTTCATCTTACCAGTTTCTCTTACAGCATTTGATTGGTGTGATCCTGGAGAGAGTAGAGACGGAAATTCCTTTGCAGGTGGAGAGCTTGCATTTTCGACCATCCGAGAGAGCCACATTTCATACGGATCGACACCTGTTTTGGCTGAGTCAACAGTAGGTATTGTCATGTCGTCGCTGCAAAGGTCAAGCAATTCCTCGAGTAGGCTGTGTTTCTCCTCGTTACCGCCGACACAAAAACCACTGAGCTCTCTGGTTGAGTCATCGTTGATGCTTTGGTTGCAATCGCAATCGCTGATGCTTGCAGGCTGTGCGATTGGCGGTATTGTATTGAGGTAATGAAGAATCCCATGTGTTGGATTTGTAGGTAAAGACGTTGGCGAGAGCATCGCTTGGCGTGCAGGAAACCCTTGCATGGAAGAGCAGTCACTCATTCGAGCTGTTGCCTCATCGGGACGAACAAGTAATCGAAAGAAGAGCTCGAAGCCCGCTTTCCCGATGTGTATCTTGTTACAATCGAGACCTGAATCGGGACTTATAATTGGAGATTCCCTCTTAAGCAAAAGCTTGATTGTTTTAAGCGTGCCCTCATGTTCGAGAGATACTTTCGGCAAGTCGCTGATGCGTATGTCTCGAATGTAAGCAAAACCAACTGTTTCAGGTCGCGATTGCACACAGCTGGAGACCCCCTCCTCTGTCCGTAGTTGCTGATGATTTTGTGGATGACGTAAAAATGTCACTTTCAGCGGCGAGGCATCAGTTAAGTAATTGCACAGGGCGCTGATACTGCCAAGCAATGGATATTCAATTGCCCTCGATTCGACCGGCGGATATCCATCCCGGAGAAGTGAAAAATCTGAGTAGGTTTGTTCTCCCCAAAACTGCACCCTAGCAAAGACATCATTCACTGAACACGCCTGCATGCGAATTGTCAATGCTCCGAGCAGCTCCCCAATGACACCGGGAGGTAAAGACGACCCCCGGACTAAAGGGGGAGCAGACGTCATACAAAGTAATAACTTCGTGTCATTGAGTAGGAAGAAGAATACCAAAATCCGAGCACGGATCGAATCGAATCGTTTTTGATGCTTGAATTGATTTAAATTTTTTGCTCTCCGACAGTTTCGGACCCGAATCGTATCGTATCAAATATGCACGAAATGAAATTTGGCATCGTATACTCATTCGCCGAAAGTTTACCAGGAAAACTATGCCACATCGATTGCCAGGGACAAGCCATTTTGACACAGGAGCTTATTTTGATTTTTTGAGGTTGCGCGTATCCAAATAGATGACTCGATTGCCGGCTTGCTGATCAGTCATCATATTGACGCTCGACGACGGGAGTTTCGGAGTCATTCTGCTGGTGAAACAAAGGGATATGAGAGCCCTTTCTAGAGCCAGAATTCCCCTGATGAGATGATAGTAAATATGCGTCGATGATGTTGTGTCATCGTAGTACCATGATACATCCCAATCTACCTACGACAATCTCGTATCCTGCTAGAGAAATGCTTTTTCTCTCTATTTTACTTGTGATGAGGTTGAGGGAAATCGATTTTTTTGCTAGCTATTATTTACTTTGAAGAGTTAGTGTATTGTGTATTGTTATTCACCAATAGATAAAATGGTACTAGTAATTGCATATTATGCCGCTAGAAGTAATCTATTTATTCATCGTCGTCACTGCTGGAATCCGCTGAGTTACTACTCACCCGGCCTCTGGGTGGGCCGCTCAGTCCGCTCCTCTCGCTGCCGCCGAACCTGCCGCCGCCAAACCCGCCGTACCCATCCCGGACCGGTTCCACTTCCCCGAAGTTTGCGATCCCCACACTCTTGGGTCCGGTGGCGAGAGTGTGGCGATCCTTCGTGACCTGGAGGGTTGAGACGTACATCGAGTTGAACTGGCGGTGCCAGCCATTCTCGAAATGAACGTGATTGTTCGTCAGCACGTCGAAGCGTAGGGTCTTGGGGACGCCAGTGCACTCGTGCTCGAGGTTGATGACTTGGGGAACGGACAGGTAGCACCCCTAGATGGGGTGTACTCCGGCGGCCTTCATCTGGTCCTGGGTATTACAATACCCATTGTACCGTGCAGAATCCACGGGGATCGATTGTGCGGTTGCTTGCGTGGCCGTGAAAAGCTTCTCGGGGAGCTTCCACTTGACCCAGAGAGCCAATCCCCCTTCGTCGAGGGTGATGTTGGGCTCCTCGCTCTTGGTTGGCACCCCACCGTCATGGAAGACCACGCTTGGACCCCCTCGACCAGGGGTTAATGGTGTACCCCTTCTTGTTGGCCGTCGAGAAGTACTTCGATGCCCGGTTGGCGGTGTCCTTGTGCTTCTTGGGGGGAGGGGTGTCGACGTCGAAGGGCTCGTCGCCCGTCGTCTTGGCCTTGCCCCTCTTAGCCGATGAGGCGGACTTGCTCTTGGTGGTCGTCTTGGCCATAGTTGGTGGCTCGTTGTTGGCGGCGGCATCGTCATTGGTGGTGGCGGCTGCGTCGTCGTCGGCGTCTTCGGCGTCCTCTGCAATTTAGAGAGCAGGCAGGATAATTGCGTTCGTTAGATATTATGTAAAATATTAATAACAAACGACAATAACTTACCTTCTTGTGCGGAGCTCGGTACCCGTCATAGTGCTCGGCTAAGGTGAGAGCGCAAGTGTAGCCTCGGAAGTTGTGGCGGAAGTTTTTACAATCTCGCCCTCAGAAGTACTTGTGGTGGACCCTGTCGATGTAATCCGTGTCCTCGGTCTTCGTGATGTCGACCTTGCCGTCGTCGCTAAGTTTTTCGAGCTTGTTCTTATCGTTTTTGCACCACTGCTTTATGGCAGGCGCATCGGCCATTGTCAAAATATGGCAGGAGAGGAAGGAGGGGGAGGGGGGGAGGGAGGGGGGGGAGTTCGAGTGTCATTTTTTTTCCTGCGCGCAGTTGTGTGCAGGGGTTGTGCGCATGCGCACACCAATTCAGTCATGAGCTACGTATGTAGCTTAATACCGACGAATTTCTTCCAGAACTCTGGAACTTGTTTTCCGTGTTGTCCAAAAATGGACAACGCATCCGTGTTGTCCAAAAATGGACAACACGGATGCACCTGGTACAAAACCCACGAATTCCAACGTCGAGCCTTGCAACACGGATGCGTTGTCCAAAAATCAGCAACGCGGATGCGTTGCAATGCTCGAAACTTGCACGGAAATTCGAGAAACTTGTACTTAAATTCCAGTACAAATCTACGTACGCGCGATCACGACGGACAAGATTGAAAAATCCTGTCCCGGCAAATCTCAACAGACAGACGATGCCGGTGAGATCGAGAGAAGAGAAAAAGAACTCTCGCTCACACACATGACACAACATGACATAAAAAACAACACAAAGATGCGAGCCTCCGCGGCCGCCCCCCAGGCCGCCGCCATCCACGATGAGGAAAGCCCGACGATGGGCGAGGTGAGTGACGCCGTCGACGATGACACCTCTGTCGTCGATGACGACACGTGCGACGACGACGACGACAACGACACGAGCGACGACAAAGGTGGGGATGACGCCATGTTTTTTCGTGCCGCCCGGGACATCATGAACCGCGTGGGGCGGAAGGTAGGGACGGCGGCAAGGGAGGATCGCCGCTTCCGCGAGCACTTCGGCGCGCCCTTCGCAATCGTGCGAATGGTGTGGGATATGCTGGTGGAGGGGGGGCTGCTCCCCAAGAAGGGCGAGCCGAAGCATCTGCTTTGGGCGCTTTATTTTTTGAAGTGCTACCCAAAGGAGGGCCCCGGCTGCGCCACCGTCGGAACGTCGAAGGGTGCCATCGACCCCAAGACGATGCGCAAGTGGGTGTGGCTCTTCCTGGAGCGCATCAACGAGCTCGCGGACCACGTGGTGAGTCTTTTTTTTCCGTCGTGCCTTCGCCAAACACGTTCTCACCCCCTCCTCTCGTCGTCGTCGCTCTCTCGCAAAACCACAGATCGACTTCGACAGCCGTCTCGTCGACGACGAGCTGAACGATTGTCTCATGACGATCGATGGGACCGACTTCCGCATCCAGCAGAAGGGGGTCGCCAAGAGGGGGAATGCGTTTGGGTCGCACAAGTACGCGGGCAAGTCCGCGCTCAGATATGAGCTCGGCATCGACATCCTCAAGGGGAATCTCGTCTGGGTGGAGGGGCCGTACCCCGCCGGTGCCTGGCCGGACATCAAGATCTTCCTCAACACCCTTGCCGGCCACCTCCTGCCGGGCGAACGCGTCGAGGCCGACAACGGCTACGTGGGGCACCCCGGCAAGATCAAGTGCCCCAACAACGACTGCAATCCCGAGAGAAATCTCGGGATGCAGTCGGCGGCGAGGTCTCGTCACGAGACCTTCAACGGCCGCCTGAAGAACTGGGGGATCCTTGAGAGGACCTACCGCCACGACATCAAGCCGCACGGGACGGTCTTCACCGCGTGCGCGGTGATCACCCAGCTCTGCGTCGCCAACGGAGAGCCGCTCTTCGAGGTGGAGTATGGCGACGCGCTGGGGTCTGACGAGGACTCGTCCGACTAAGTCATAGTAGTAACCTCCTACCTAGTGTAACATTTCATTTACTACACATTAGAATCACCTGTTACTCCTAGTTGTTATTATTAATGTAAACACTAAAACGGTAGTTTGTTACATTACAAAATAGTAAGTAACACAGGAAGAGAGATTCCCTCAACCTCATTCCTCAGCACCGCAAGGACTGTTCGCAGGCCCAGCTGCAATGAGCACTCCTTCTGCAGGGCTGTCCTTCAGAAGCACATGGTAGTTTTTCCTCGACGTCAAACTATCATTGTACATGGCTACATTGCGGGTACACAGTCACTTGTGGCAAGATGGCAGACCTCAACTTTGAGATTATCCCGGGTAAGAAGGGAAAGGAAGACGGGGGCACAGGGGTTATTGTAATTAATCGCTATATAGATACCCACCGTTTTCGACATGATCTATTCCGATGACGATAACACAGCACCATACATGACAACGTCATCGTTTCTCTAGCGCACCCCCCCAACTTGCTTATTTTCTCCGCGATCAACGCTTCTATTTTCTCCAGACCGAGGTGTCGATTACAGCCTCCTCCTACAAAAAGATCACACTGCCCTACTTTCTAAAATGAAATATAGAGCATTGCGAAGAGGAATGGATAGATGCACAGCTGCATCTTTGTCGACGAGTTCGGTAGCCCGGATTTCGTAGGTTGTTTGGTTGGCATTTTTGTTACTTTTGATGCAATCGGACTCAATGTGCTGCTCGGACTTGGTGACGACGTTTCTTCCCCCGACTGCGCCGTCGGCTGAGTTGTCGGGGCTGTTGTCTGACCGACGAATGTCGGCTGAGATGTTGGCTGTCTCGTGGGTAGCGGCGTGGGTTGTTTTTTAGTTGGAGATGGTGTCTGAACCAAACTTGTGGGCGTCGATGTAGCGGGCTTTGACGTAGTGGGCTGGGATGATGTTGGGCTCAGAGTTTGCATCATGGTGGGACTACTCGTTGATGGTTGCGATGGATCGGTTGTCTCGATCGAGTAGTACACGTTACCTGCAGAATTTAAAGACGACGAAGAAGGTGAGTTAACGACTCTATTCGACGGAACAGAATCACTTTTGATGATGCGCTTCTCACCATTCCATCTCCATTGGCTAGTGTAAGCGAAAAAGGGATACGCCAAAGCATACCCTTGTAAGAGTTCCACGTTTTCATCCGATGCCATCACACTTCCCGGGATCGTACCTTGATGAAAATACAAAACAGTCCCCAACGTATAATTCGCCACGGTGATGTAAAAGGAATAGCTGGCGCCTGCGGGGATGACAACCGGGCTCTCTAACTCGGGCAATGACGTGACGTTGTTCTTACCCTGCCCGAAAATAGTTCCGTTGTAAATCCTCTGATAGGGAAAAGCACTTGTTTTTTTGCCGGGATCTACACCGGGGGCAAAGTAAATTTCAACTGGAGCCGGATTTGGTTTAGGCGGGCCAGCCATGTTTATATCGAAACTTTTGATCGAAACCGGCTGGGCCTTGGCCTTGATTGTAAAGATGTTTCCCTGGGCTTTGCGAAGAGAGGTTGAAATGATGATGCACGTTTAGATTAAAGAGCGTCGATGGCGGACCGAACCTTGGAGATTCAAGAAAAATCTTACCAAGATTGGTACCCTGGAATCCCGTCGTGAGGCTTTTGTCGACGCCATGACTTGCCAATGGCATAGAGAGCAAAAGGGCGATGTAACAAAGAAAGCGATTCATTTTGTCCATCAAGAAGAATTTTGTTGATTTAATTTTTTTAATCTGAAAACGCGCCTCCGATCCTCCTGGGCGCGCACATTGCGCAGTGTCCACAACAACAGGCACCCGGGAAGACCCACAACAGTCCAACCACGAGAAGACACAGCACTCCAACAACGAGTAGAACTGAGACGCGAACCTGCTCCTTCGATGATGGAGAAGTCTGCAGCGGCTTCCTCGGCAGGTATTTCGTTACAAGATCAGTGATATTTAAGCTGGTTGGAACAGAGCTTGGGGGATCTGTAAGGTCCACACTGGGAGCTTCCGAGTTCGTAGAGTCTGGTGCCGACGAATCCTCTGTCACTACGGGTGCACGAGTCGGAATTGCAGTTGACTGGTCAATCGGCGTGGATATCGGTAGACTCGGTGGCTGACGTGTTGGTTGAATCGATGGCTTGGATGTTTGACGGACAAATGACGGCTGAAATGTTTGTGTCATTGCTGGCGAGAGTGTCTGAAACGAACTCGTCGGCGTAATTGTAGCGGGCTTAAATGAAGCCGGCTTCGATGATGTTGGGTTCATCGTCGGCAACGTGGTGGGATTACCCGCTGGTGCTCTTGACGGGACGGAAATCTCAGGCAGCAGCGTTGGCTGTTTTGTTGTTGGTGATGGTGTCTGAACCAAACTCGCGGGCTTTGACGTCGTGGGCTGGGATGATGTTGGGCTCAGAGTTTGCACCACGGTGGGACTACTCGATGGTCCTTGCGTCGGCTCGGGAGTATCGAGAGAGAAGTACACGTTACCTGCAGGATGTAAAGACGATGAAGAAGGCGAGTTAACGACTCTATTCGACAGAACAGAATCACTTTTGATGACACGCATCTCACCATTCCATCTAAATCCGGGGTTGTAGTACAAGAAAGGATGTCCCATAGAATATCCGTCTAGAATTTCCACATGCTCATTCGAGGCCGACACGTCTCCCACGCTTGAAACCTTCGTGCAATACATATAACCCAACGAAAACTTCGCCACGGTGATGTAAAAGGAATAGCTAGCGCTAGCGGAGATAAAAATAGGATTTGCTAACTCGGGCAAAGACGTGACGTTGTTCGTTCCCGCTCCGAAGATGGTTCCGCTGTAAATCTTCTGGTACACAAAGCTACTGTTTTTTTTGCCAGGGTCAATGCCAGGCGAGGAATAAATCTCAACGGGAGCCGGATTGGGTGCCTGCATCATGTTTATACCGAAACCTTTGATCGAAATTGGTCGGTTCTTGGCCTTGATTGTAAATATATTTCCATCGACTTTGTGAAAGCGAAATAAATCGTTTTTCGTATGTACATTTAGCGCCACACACCATGGGAAAATACAATATTTGGCAGTTTGCTCACCTTGATGGGTGGCGTTGAAGGCAGTCATGATGCTACTGAATTCATGATACCAGGGTAAAGTCGGTGTCACTGAGGGTGATTCTGTCGGTGTTCCGGTTGGTGTCGCCGTCGGAGTGGATGTTCTAGCGCTCGTCGATGGTGAGAACGTCGGTTGACTAGTTGGTGATGGCGTGGACAACGAATAGTACACCACGCCTGCAGAAAAATATAGAAATGAATGAGCTCGAATCCAACATGCATCATCATCACCTCTTTGATGTGTTTGCGACTCACCATTCCATCTTGTTGGAATTCTATAAACGCCGTGAAAGTACTTCGAGGATAGCCCCTCGCATATACTTATATAATCGTCTGAAGCAAATACCTTCTTATCAAGGGTACCATTGCTGTGAAATATGTGATTCATGAGTGCCGTTTTAGTTGTTACGTACACTCCGAGCGTAGAATTCGCCGCGACGAGGAGGTTAAAGGCGGGCATTGGCGTCGCAACGCCCTGGCCAAGACCCGTCACATTGCCTTCCCATCTTTTCGTGTAGTCATTCGTGTTTGAATACGCCGGATAGGTGTTCCTGGTCCAAACTTGCACGGCCGCGGTGACGTTCCGCATGTGGATATCGAACCTCTCAATCAGAACCTCGGAGCTCCCAGTGAGGATTGAGAATTTGTCGCCGTCTGCGTATGGGTCTTGGTTTGGACCAGTGAAAGGCGTCCCAAGGGATGCACTCTGCCCTCGCATGACGAGGCTTGAAAAGAGAACGACCGCCCAAAGAAACCCCATCATATGTTCATTCCTCTAGATGTAGCGCTTGAGAAGCTGATCCCTCCTCTCAAAAGAATACTAGAATCATGTAAGAAACTAGTCACATTCAAAAGCTTGCCTTCCACCGCGTTCTTTTTCGTGTTTGATTTGCAAAAAAACTCATTAAAAAAAATAAAATTTGAACTGCCACAAAAGCGAGTCGAATGTATTTTTGCATCCTCCTCGTCGCGGCGTTGGCAAACGGAGCCATAGCGGCGTTCCACTTTACCACACAGACCAGCGGAGGCGAACCATTCTGCGGGAACGTCTTTGAAATTGCAGCAAAGACCAAATCGATAGCTGTTATCGGGCTCAATATCAACATTGACAGCGGAGCTGGTTCAGTAAAAATTGATGCACGCCCTGGCATCGTCGCACTAGATGACGACGGATGGATCGTCATCAACACATTTCGCGGAGTCATCGGTCAAGGGAGAAACGAATTAACGTCACTTCCCGACTTCGACGTGCCAGTCGTGATCCATGCGGGGACCAAGATGGGATTTTACGTGACAGCGGGCCTCGATGACGCTCCGAGGAGAATCTGGTGCAGCATGGGATCGAGTCTCGGGAGTGTATACGCATCCAATGATGACTTGGAAGTGGCGGAAGGGTATTCTATGGAGAGTGATAATGGTGATATCACCTGGACATATCCAAGGAGATGGAACGGGTCCATCCGTTACTCTGTCATAGATGACCATCCTACATCATTAGCGGCTCCAACTAAGGCACCGCTCGACGTACTCAAGGTACACAATCGCACATGCTAACTACGGTGATGTTTGTTCGCGATGAAACGATAACCCTTGCCATTGCGCGTTCGCTTCCAGTCAAATATTTTACCATCATATGCAGATTCAAGTAAATCGCCATCTTCGTCGGTGTGTCAATATGTGAGTGAAAATTATTGGATATGAATCAGATGAGAATTCCACTCTCTCTCAGTTTAGTTTCATTCTAATGCCATCATCAAAAATGCACCAAAAAAGCCTTCATCATACCCAATGTTATTACCGACGGACAATTTTGCAAGGCTTCCCAGCGATAAGCCAACAGAATCACCCGTGTCTTTGGCTCGAACGTACGCGACTTCAACCTCTGTCCTCCTCGGTCTCGTTGCATGCGTTGGCTTCGTCCTATCAGCGTAGCAAGAAAATACAATCGAGATATATTTAGTTTTATCATGCTAGTGATATTTGTTGCCCGTGCATGCGAGAGGAGTAGAGAAACTCTATCATTTTTGTGATATATTTGCCGATGGTAAAACTCACCCTTCCCCCCTCGCCGCGGAGACGCTGATTCGCGGATCCAAAGCTTGTCCCCCCGGGCGTCGTTCCTCTCCCTCTCAAACCTCATCCCAACACGGCTTCTCCTTGAGATCCCATATGATCCCCGCCGTAGGACTTTGCGTCAAATCGCTACCCAAATTCTTCCTGTAATGCGTCGTGGCGAGCAATTTCTCGGCCTCGATGGGATCCGACGTCGACTTCGCCTTCATGGCCAATTTGAGATCGTTCCATTGCGCGCTGCACGAGTCGAATTTTCCATGCCGGTAGAGCGAGTCCTTCTGGTATCCGCTACCGACGCATCGGGTCCATTCGTCGAAGAAGTGAATCACATTGACGATGTCATTCGGTTGCACCATTGCGTAACAACAGGCGGCAGGGAGGAGTGAGCGAGAGGAATTGTTGTCTTGTCTGGCCGTCGCCTAGACAAGAAAAAGTAGCATAAATACCATACGCGTATCTTATTTACCCCTCGCAAAACACCCAGCATGCATACATGTGACAAGCGCAGGCACGGCGGCGGGGAGAACCGAACCAAGATGATGTCGTCGTTGTCATCCAAACTCATGCCATGCGTGCCGGCGAGGCATCGTGTCACCTCGTCCCTTCGCCGCGGCGCCTCGACCCTTCAGCTAATATGCAACCCACTCCCTCCATCCGCGTCGTCGCGATGTTGCGAGGATCGCAACGAAGAATTCTCAATCCCGAGAGCCCGCTCGAGGCGTCGATACGATCGCACATGTTCCATCCTCGGCGCCTATGGCGGCAGTGCCTCGACGTCATCGACGTTCAGGCGCAATTTTTTCTACGGCCCGCCATCCTCGTGGGAGGGAGAGTACGAGGAGCTCATCACGCGGAGGAATAAGCACATCATCATGAATCCCATGGGTCACGGCCATCGCATATTGCCGGGCAATTACGTCGTGAAGGTTGATCCGAAGACGGGCGTTGAGAAGAAGGTCATGCTCGAGCACGCCCTTGGTTATTTCTGGGCGTTCAAGGTGCGGAATAAAAAAAGGGAGTGTGCATTTACATGTCGATTTATTGGAAGTCAATACGGCGTGCCTCACCTTTTTTCGATACATCCAAACTCCCCAAGGAGCTATCGCTCACCGAGAACAAGCCGATACTTTCCAACGAAACGGTCATACCCGCGGCCGAGGCGGAGCCCTTCCCCCCCTTGACGGGACTGGTCAATCTACACGGCGAAGTGGTGGACATACCCGATTTCTTCACCAGAAATAACCGTGAGTGATTTTCCTTCCATGGTGTGCCACGTGTCGTCAATTGGAATCGTCATGGGTATCTAATAACGAATTTCCTACCGTGTCCGTCGAATTGCATATATTGTCAGGGCTAGTAGACGCCAATGCGCAATGCACGCTCGTGGCGATATCGTGCAAGGAGTTCGGCTCACGTCAACTCCCCTCGTGGATAGATCCGTTCGAGGTCGCCCTCCTGCGCGATATCGACGAGGACGATGCCGACGATAAATACGAAGTCGTTCGGATCACGTTGAACGAGGGTCGAATGGCGAAGTTGCTAAGTCCCTTCATCGCATCCGGAACGAAGAAGAACGTACCGTCCGCGGATCATTCCAGGACCCTACTGTATTACGGCGACGCCGAGGCGACGAGGGATATCCTGCGTATGCACAACATATACACCGCGTACGTCTTCCTCCTCGATGGGATGGGACGCGTACGATGGGCGGGAAGCGGATCGGGGTCCGAAGCGGAGGTGCGAAACATGATCGACATCGCACGGGACCTCGTGCGACCGTCCTCCTCGACGATGAGGACCGCGCACCGTCAGAGACAGACATCCACACCTCGCTTGGGGAAGAAGATACCTCGGAATTAGGCATTGGGAAATTCGAGAGGCAGAGGATTGTGAAATGACGATGCGTCGACGGAAAGGATGTTGCATCGATTCTCTCGTGCAAGAGAGAGATGACCAATTCAATCAATTCTTATCTAAGCTAAAGACGTTTGTGGCAAAGGGACAGATATCTCTCCGAACTCGACTTTGTATAACCCAAACGCCTCGGGTGAAATCACACGAAGGACGACCGCAATCTCTAGTACCACGCAAACAACTGTTATCTAGGCGCAGTTACCATTGTTCTTGACCTGCTGAGGAAGGCGCATTTCCACTTGCCCAAGCAGCATTTCTCCTATTGCTAGATCTCTAATAGAGCTTACTATCATATCCTCGGAATGAGCATGACGGACAAGTCGTCGAAAACACACTTTGAGAGTGCGGTTATTGAGCAACGGATCAAAATACTCAACCTTAATAAGATATCATGGCTCATGTCTCGAGCCAAGGGGATTTTCTTCGGCATCGTTCCTAATAATTGCCGATACTCGTGGCTACACACTTCCTCATATTTTCACGCAGATGCCACAATTGTCAACGGGCAACCTGAGCAACCACGACAAAAATAATAATAATCGTGGCGAGCAGTCCGTTTCTTCTTGTATAGTGTCGGAAGTTGCTGATACCATTCTTTTTCGGCTGTGCTAGACGTGTGGCCATTGTCGAGACTCTTTTGATGTAGATGGTGACGGATTCGCACAATATGACCGATGATGCGAGGACGGATGTCGTGATGACGGTCGACGACGCCGACAACGCCATCGTCGTAGTTGACGACCAAGTCGCACCCGCACCCTTCGATCCGTCGGAGTTCGAAGATGATATTGATTGTGTGATTAACACGGAGAGGATGGTTGTCAAGAAAAGTGATCATGACACCGAGGGAGGTCCCATCGCCGCGACGGCCTTCTTGACGACTATTGACGACGACGCCATAATCGATGACGAGGTTGCACCCGCACCCTTCGATCCGTTGGAGTTAGAAGATGATATTGATGGTGCGATTACCACGAAAAGGATGGTTGCCAAGAAAAGCGATCGTGTAATCGAGAGAGGCACCATCGCCGCGATGACCTTATTGACGACTATTGACGACGAGGTAGCACCCGCGCCCTTCGATCCATCGGAGTTGGAAGATGATATTGATAGTGCGCACAACGAAGAGGATGGCTGTCAAGAAAAACGATCATGACATCGAGGAAGGTCCCATCGCCACGATGGGCGTGTCGTTCAATGACACAATGATCTACTACGAGGCCGCATCCTCACGCTTCGATTCGATGGAGTTTGAGGATGATAGAGACATCGTACACCATGCAAACCATTGGGGTTCATGCCCTCGTGAAGGGGTGTGGGGGGAGGATGATTCAGTTGACCAACTCATCGTCGACCGTGACCGCACTCCTCGTCGGGAGGTTGTTTCGATCATCCACCAAAACGTAGCAGCAGCGGACACCGCCGTGATTCATCTCGATTTTAATCAGGATGTTACCATACCAGAAGCGTTCCTGGTGGACGATGAGAAGAGTGTCGAAGTCGTCATCGCGACGCCACTCGACAAGTATCGCCCATGGTGGAAACAACGGCGTACGCGGCTCTTAGTTTGCACCGTATTCGTCCTCGTGATAACCTTGGCAATCACATTTGCAATTACTCTTGGTACTTCTAAGAACGAGGATAGTTGGAGCTTCCTCTGCCTAAGGAAGAAGATGATTCTCCACCAACTTTGGGAAATTAGGCTGAGTGCTCGACGAGCTCCGAGTGCAATAACGGATGCTGCAGCGGCGAATACTCCGATGGGGTGCTTAAATGCGCCCCATTCGACGAAACGGAGATCCTCGGCGGCTATGGACCGGATATTTGCACCGGTGATTCACCAACTCCCGGGGAATGGGCGCTATGCACAACTAGCTCCGAGTGCAATCGCGGATGTTGCAGTAGTTAGTACTCCGGTGGCATCCTCAAATGACCCCATCCCGAGGGAGCACTCAGCATAGTTGCATTAAAGTATATAATACATGGTCAATTGGCATTCTACATTGTACGTATATTTCGGCAACATCACCCAAGATGAAGTTTGCTGTTTTAGGATATGCAGAGCGCCACCTACATTTTTTCTTGTAGATGGGAGCTAGTTTAGATTGACTTGCGGGGTGATCGTATGTGTGTAAACAGATTTTTTTAAGTACATGTTATGGATCATCGCTGACTATGGGTTTGAATCCCATGACTAATATTGCACTCAAAGGACAAAGTGGGGTAACAAGCGAACAAACAAATGTCTTGCGCCAGAGGCACAACGTGCGGAGGACGCCCCCCACTAACCCCATCGTTGCCCCAGGAATAGTTTGTTATGGAATGTGTTGTGATGTGTTTGACCAGTGGTGGGCAATCTTGTGGAACTGCCACTGCACAGTCGTAGTGTTGTGTGTGTGTTATTGCTGCCATTGTCATGCACGCATAGTCGTGTTGCATTGTCCTCGTTGTTTCCTATGTTGCACTGCCTTTGTTTCTGCCATTGCTGCGGCTGTCATCTGGGGGTCGTTGCTGTACTGTCATCATCTCACAGGTGTTGTTGCCTGAGAGCAGTATTACTCAGTATGGAGTTGCTCCTGACAGGCGTTGTTGGAAAGATAGTCGCCATTCCGAACAGGGGGAGGAGGGAAGGGCTTGATTGACATTGCCGTTGCCATCATTGCATTAAATGTTGTACTGCCATTGTTGTTGCCATTGTTATCATTGTTGTTATCTCATGCTCATGCATGTCGCTGCACAAGAGAATTAAGGGATTGCTCTCAACAGGTGACGTTGGAAAGATGGTCATCATTCCAAACGAGGGGAGGAGGGAAGGGTTTTGATTGCAATGTTGTTGCTACCATTGAATCCATTTTCCTATCTTTGTTGTACCACCATTGTTGCTGCCACTTTTGTGGCTGTTGTGTGGGGGTATTGCTGTCATCACCTTGTGTGCTCATGGGTGTAGTTGCACAAGAGAAGTAAGAAGTTGCTCCCTGTGTCCTAGGCCATAGCAGAAGGGGGTATTTTGGGATAAGTACCCGGTCGGGCGGGCATACCAGGCTCTAACAAGCTCTGACATCACACGAAGCTCATGTATCTAGAAGGTGCCATACTCTCAAAAATAGTCTACTTATTTACTCATCATTAATCTTTACTAACAGCTGGACAAGTCCAACACTACAACAGTACCATTACGCATCAGCAGACTGACAATATCATTGAGAGACTTGATGCAATATTCGTGACTTGGCCCCCATTGGTCAATATTGCTCCTTTCTTCTCCATTAGCTGTGCAAAGAAACGTACGCTTGCCATCTTTTTAGGGTTGTTGGGTGAGTAATCAAACTTGTCCTCTACCGCCATGTACCGTTGTAGGTTTTGGTGAAGAAGGAAAGAACTCGATAGTGCTCATGGAGTTATTGTTTGGCCCATGTACGCACTGTAACTCAACGAGGCTGTTCTGAATAACAAATTTTTGTTCAGGCTCACCACTAGGACTCGCTGTTTTATCATTCCCCTCCACTGTTGCATCACCATCCCCCCCCCTCCTTGGCCTTGAACCACCTTTGATTGTGTGACATGTATTTGCTCTGACTGTGAATAGATCCAGATGACAATTTTCCTAATTCAAGCAATTGCATGAAATTTATAGCCAAACCGCTAACTGCATCCAAATTCTTGCATTTCATCAACTCTATAAATTGCTCAATACAATGTGATGAAATTATTCCGTAAGTTGCACCATCACTTTTATTTGGGCCTACTGCACATTCATGCTTGTTGCTGTCATCCTGATCCTGAGTGCTGTCATTATCAATGTTGTCCAAGTTATCTGATTCAGGCTCGCTGTTACATTCATTGATAAATGATACATGTGAGGCAATCATTTCAGGTGACAGCACATTAACAGTATCCATGGCATTGTTATCCTCCTCCTCGCCATTATCATTTACTTCATCAATGAGGTCATCATCAATGTTTGATGAGCTTCCGCTAATCACTGACACTCCTTGTCCTCTATTGTCCAGTTTTGGAGGCTTGAAGAATTGCAAAAAATTTTCCTTCAAATCCAATGGTGTGGCAATGTTGGTAAGAAATGGCGACAACCCATTTCCCTGCTCAATACCAAATAAGTTAAGGAAGCTTGCGGCTATAGCATTTGAAAATTCAATCACACCTTGGACTTTGTCCCACAGTGAACTAACCGCAGATTTGTCCAGAGAAGCATGCATCCACCATGACACTCTTTATCATTTGGACTATCATCTCTCATACTTGCAACATACTCCTCAAACGTAGACTGATACCCTGACAGTCCATTCTTAGACCAACATCCCGTATGTGTGTTCATTACATTCTGAAGCATTTTGCCTTGGGTGAAAGACGTCATCTCGTGCAATAAGGAAGAGAATGCCAACTGTTTCTAGCAACATATTGCACTTATTTGTCATCATCGTACTCCACTGGTGTGAAATGACGTAAACCAAACCAATGTAACCCATGAGTATAGCACTCGATCACGCCATGGCAACATTCTTGAATTACCAGCAAAGGCACGGAGTCTCACAAATAAAAGTGAAATGACTGTCACTGCATGGTTACCAACATCACAATTCATTCTGTCTTGCAGTGCAAGGTTATGCAATTTCTGAATTGTGTCAGCAGTTGCCAACTTTAGCAGTAGAGCATCCGATGCAAAATCTTCTACCCTCCATAGCTTCTGGTTAACTTTTGCAAGATGGATTAGTGCGGGATCAAAAACATAGGCACCAATCGAAGCTGGAGATGAACCACCAATGAGCTGGTATCTGGAATTCTTAACGTTGTGATTAGTATCCGGGAGTGACACATAATTTATCTTCCCATCAAGGTAATCCAATGTGACTTCTTTATTCCACTGTACTTCAGTGGATACTCCATCTGCTGTAGTGTTCAACAAAATAGCATTCCCATCATCAACCCTTGCATGTAGACAAGCATTGACAACTTCCAATCTGGGGTACATTGGAAGGATAGCACACAAACTTTGCTCCTCCCCCACACCCATTACAACTATGCACCAATAGAAACACCTCCCACAGCGCCAATAAAAACTCCTCCCTCCTTGGCGCGGCACCACTATCTTTATTCTAGGGGCCAAAAAAGGGAGGAACTCCTCCCTCCTCGGCACGGCACTACTATCGTTATTCCTCCCCTTTTCAGGAGGAGGAGAGGCGCAAGGGCACGGCGCCATTACATTACAAACCCCACCCCCTTTTCAGGAGGACAGCGTGGAGCCAATTAAAACTCCTCCCCGCTTGGATGAGGAGGGTGCGGTGCCATTACGTATATTCCTCCCCCTTTTTCGGAGGAGGGCGCGAGGGCGCGTCAACACTTACAAACCTAGCAGTGGCGGAATCGAGAAAGTGAGATGGGGGGATGAATATGTTAGTAAAAAGTTGAGTGAAAGGGAGAGAACGGCGCCAATAGAAACTCCACCCCCTTTGAGGAGGGAAAACCCATAAAAACTTGGCGCCAATAGAAACACCTCCTGCAGCGGCAAATTCTCCCCATTTTCACGCAGAGGGGGCGGCTCCATTACCTTTACATTCCTCCCCCTTTGCAGGAGGAGGGTGCGGCACAATAGAAACTCCTCCCCCTTCGTAGGAGGAGGGCCCGGCGCAATTACGTTTATTCCTTCCCCTTTTCAGGAGGAGGGCGCGAGGGGGAGGCAACACTTACAAACTCCTCCCCCTTTTCTGGAGGAGGGGGCGGCTCCATTACGTTTACACTCCTCTCCCTTTTCAGAAGGATAGTGTGGTGCAATAGAAAATCCTCCCTCTTTGCAGGAGGAGGGCCCGGCGCAATTACGTATATTCCTTCCCCTTTTAGGAGGAGGGCGCGAGGGCGAGGTACCACTTACAAACTCCTCCCCCTTTGCAGGAGGAGGGGGCGGCTCCATTACGTTTACACTCCTCTAATACCACCACTGGCCTATGTGTTCCGAGGCCATGATTCTGGCTGGATTTTCAAAATCTGACACCGCAAACAAAATCGTGCGACAGGCCGTATGGTGCCACAAACAGCAACTGGAAAACAATGCACGTCACGGACGACCTTCCCCAAACAATAGAATCGTTGTTGTTTCCATCGCTGTCGGACTTGACCACCAGCGAGGACCTCCAATTGCCGACATCGTCCGGGCCAACCAATCCAAAGCCGAAGCGGAAACAGACCCGTCGGACCGCATCTGTTGTCCAACAAAGGCGAATTGATGACCTCAATGCCAAGATGCTGAAGCAGCTTAAGATCCTATGGGAGAAGCTTGCAAAGGAGAAGACGGTGCATGAGCGTCAGGAGAGGATATAGACGAGCGCATTTAGCCCAAACCAAGCGCACCTATCATCCCCCCTGATGCGGGGGTGACAACATTGTGCATACTTGGGGCATCGTCAGGCTACAGGCGATGGTATGGGCTAAAGCCGCTGACCACCATGGAGCGCCGAAAATGTGTTGTGAGTGCTGAGACAGTGGTCGAAAATTGACGGCCAAAACAAGTTGAAAAAATGGAAATCCTAGATCTCAGGACTCATAAAAAACTCGTACAACATCATGGACTTTTATCATTTTTTGTGTCACGTTCATGATCCGTGATAACAAGTGATCATAGGGCCATTCTGTATGTTCCTCTACTTGCAAATCTCCCCCATTTGAGCCATGGCAATTGGTGGTGACGTTGCAGGCACTGTCAAAAAAATAAATCTTCGATTTACTCATTTCTATAGTAACTGATTATATTGAATAAGAACTGATCTCCCCTATAAAAGGAGAGGGAGGGTACATGCATAATACAGAGCAATGGATTTCAAGAGAGAGGACTAATCTTGCCCTTTGAAGAGAGTGCTCATCTTCAATATCCCAGATGCCCAATATGAAACCACCGGAAGCAAATCCTCGACCGCGACCACACCATCCCCCCCCCCCGCCCCCCCAACCCATCCATCATCACCATTTTAGATACAAGGTTCAATACCCGGCAAAGAAGTCTTGTATCCCATTTCGATAAGAAGAAATAATATGCCCGCAAGTAGATACGTACCCCCTGAGCTCTCGATTTTTTGTTCGGATTTTACTACCCACACTAATATCCGGAAAAGAAATCGCTATTCATGGAGCTCAACTTCTTCAGGTTCTCCTCGTGCGCCGACTTCGGCGCGGCGCCATTCGTCGGCGGCCGCTCCGCGACGGCGTCGACGGTCACGACAACCGCGTTCGGTCCGCCGCCTCCGAGACCGTCGAGCCTGTCCTGCAACTCCCTCGCGAGGCGCGCGTCCTCCTCCTCCATCCGCTTCCTGTTCATCGCATCCTCCTCCTCCCTCTTGCGATCCTCGACCTTCCTCTGCGTGGTCTCGACGTCCTCGAATCCGTCCGCGCCGTCGGCGGTCGTCGATATCTTGTTCACCCTCAGCCTCGACGACGCGGAGGCGGACGATCCGCCCCTCTTGAGGAGGCGGGAGGATGCCGATGCCGCCGACGAGGCGGGAGTGCGCAGTACGAGCCTCGGACCCCCGGAGGAAGACGACGACGACGACGACTGAGGCGGCGCGACGAGTCCGCCGCTCGCGGGGGGGGTGGGGGTGGGGGTGGCCGTCGGCGTCGCGAGTCGTCCCCTCGCGCCCGACATTTGGGACGCCAATTTCGCCGTGGGCTGGAGGACGCCCGCCGACGACGTCGGTCCGACGCCGCTGCCGTTCCGGACGGCATCGAGCCTATTCCTCGCCTCCATCTCCGCGTCCCTCCTCATGACGGCATCGGCGCCGTCGAGTAGCGACGCGCCGCCGCCCCCCGCGGCGTCCTGGGGCGCGTCGTCGACCGCCGTCGATCCGCCACCCTCCCCCCTCCTCGCAGCCTCGGCGTCGACCAATTTCGATAGCTCGGACCTGTACGCCAAGCCCGCCTTACCGGTGTACTTCTTCTCGGTACCCTTCATGTCGGTGCAGCCGTGCTTGGCGAAGAATTTCCTCGCGGTGTCGTTCCCCCCGATGCGCATGGCATCTATCTGACGCTGCGTCCACTCGTCGAGGTCGACGCTACGCACGAACGTGATGTGCACCCCCATCTGACGATGGGACGCGCTGCAATCCAGGCACAGGAAGACGCCGTAGGTCACCGAGGCCCACGTCGGACGCGTGGCGGGACAGTCGAAGCATACGGCGTTCCCGGGGACGTTCTTTAGCTTACGAAATTGGGCGTTCTTCGCTATGGTTGGGATGCATACCTGGCCGTGTCCGGCGGCGGTGATCGATCCGTCGGCTTTGATATTGCCCGACATAGTTGTTGTTTGTTAATTGATATATTTGTTCACTTGCCTCTCATTGGCGGTCGGGAACCACGATCACGTCAAGTAGAGTTGTCCGTCAAAAAGTCACGCTGCAGCAGTATGTACGTACTTCCAACATTAGGTAGAATAGTAAAAGTACCTAGATAGTATGGCTTCTTTTATTTTAGTGTCTGCCCGCCAAGGTGCCACATAAATATGATCCCATGTAGAGAAATTCACACGTTACGTCAAACACTTACACAATATCAAAATAAGTACGATACGATACACAATAAAAATAATCGGACGAAAGGTGGAGCATATTTAATGAATGTGACCAGTGACCATGATTTCATTCAAGACCAACCTGAGCCCAAAAGTGGCCCTCGCTCTCGTGTGCTTCTTCCTCGGCGAGCTGGGAGACGGTCTTAACATCTTCCAGGTCAGTTGCAAAAGGAGTAGTTGCACGAACACACACACACTCTCTCTCTCCGCGATGCGCTGGGAGAGAACGGAGCTCGTCCAAAACATATATCATCTTCGCACAAATGATCTGAAATATCTGTCCACCGCCTCTAATCTCTCTCTCTCTCACACACACTCTCTCACTCACTTTCTCTTTATATCAAAACAAATCAACACTCGCCATCCTCTTTCTTCGTTTTCTTCTTCTTCATCATCTTCTTCTTCTCGAGGGCATATACCTAGTGGCATTGGGATGGAACGAAGGTTCCGTCGGCGTGGCCCTGAGCATGATGGGATTCACGGCACTGCTCGTGCAAACGTTCGCGGGGGACGTCATCGACAGGACCCGACTCGATCGACGCACCTTCCTATCGCTATCGGCGACCGCCACCGCCTTCTCGGCGTCCGCGATATTATTCGTGCGCGAGGGCAACGGCGATCGCGTCCTCATATACGGGACGAAGGTGATCGAGGGCGTGTCGAGCTCGTTCATAGGGCCGTGCGTCGCGGCGCTGACGTTGGCGACGTTCGGTCCCGACGCGTTCGACGGCGTCATGGCGTCGAACATACTCTGGGGTCACGTGGGCAGCATCGCATCGGCGATACTCGCGGGTTCGGCCGCGTACGTCATGTATCCGAACATAAAGTACTGCTTCCTGGTCATTGGTTTCTCGGCGATGATGGCGGTATGCGGGGTGCGATTCCTCCCCGAGGGCGACCCCCTCATGGGACGGGGTCTACGGGGTCGTCGCGATGATGCGGGGGGGGACGATGTCGGCGGCGGTCTGGACGATGCGCACGAGCCCGCGGTCGCCGGACGCGGGATGAGGGATGAAGATTCACCGTCGGATTATATCGACATGAGGCAACATCATTCGAACGATGAGGAGCAAATGGCATCCAGTTATTGGTCCGTTTTTTCGGATCGTAAGACCGTAGTGCTTTGCCTGACGGGATTCTTCTTCCAGTGAGTTCGAGGTAATGTTTCGTGGTGTCGATTGCTGGATATGCGATGCCCGGTCTACCTTTCATTTCCACGGACCAAACCTCATTCGCCTCTTTGCAATCTATTACAAATATAAACACGGCATAGCTTTGCCAACGCCAACGTTCTGCTTGTGCTCGGCGAGTTGATGGGCGGCGACAACGAAGATGGATCGGTAAAACGCTCGGCCATTCCACTAATTGCTGGTGCAATAGTTCTCGCCCAATTGACCATGTCCGGCGCGACCTACGCCGGTGACGTCCTGACGAAAAGAGGATACGGACGTAAGCCCCTCTTCCTCGCGGGTCTGTGTACGCTCCCCGTCCGGTGTGCTCTCATCATACTTTGGAAGGATGCCGGCGACGCTTGGCTGTTATCGACGCAGATATTGGATGGACTTGGCGGAGGATTCTTCGGCCTGCTGCATCCATATTTGGTGAACGACATTGCTTTCGGCTCAGGAAGGTTCAATGTATTGAGTACGTGGCATCTGTTCCCATTTCCCTCGAGACGTATATTGCAATATATTGATTCCCGAAACAAAATGGCTGTACCCTCACGCACGCCATGATATCATCTTCTTTGTGTACACAGTGGGGCTTACCGCATCGTGCTTTGGACTTGGTGCGACGCTCTCCAATCTACTTGGGCAGATAGTTGTGGAAAAAATGGGTCACGTTGCCAGTTTGACTGGATCACTGTTGCTGTCTGTTATACCTATAGTATTATTCTCGTGTTGCATGCCAGAAACCTATGGCCAACGAGGAAAGTTTCAAAGTAAGGAGGTGTACCAATTAGAAGCCGTTCGTTGTAGCGGGCAAATTGTGTAGTATAAGATAATCAGGATACTTTTGATGGTACTATTATCTTCTACTTTTGCTGTCTAAAAAATAAGGATGTACCGACAAGAACTGCTATTACATGGTTGAGACCTCCATTCAAGATACGTTGTGACATCACCCAAATCCTCATGGCAGCATCACTTTTGACCCATGTCCCTGCACATTGTTCCCCAAATTTCAGTCTGGTTCTTTCCAGCTTTCTTCATTCCCTCCCAACTTAGCCTATCGACACAGAACCGATCTTGGAAGCCAGGCAGCTGTGCAAATTGTTTTGCACCCTAACAGAACATCAAGATATTAATAATGAATTACCATTTACACAGCCATGATGTAATCACACACATCAATAATACTCACCTCCCATGCATATGATGAAGGATCATCCGGTAAATAAACGCGCACCTTATAGTTTGAAGGGCATAGCATTCTTAACTCTGACCGCAACCTATCGCTAAAACCAGGAATCTTTGCATTTCCCCCAACCAGCAAAATATTATGATACATAGCCGCTCTGAGTGTGGGATCGCATGCATTTATTGATTCTACTATCGCATCAGCGATTCCTCCACAGTCTAAACCAATGTCAGATGGTCGAAATAAAATTTCAGGTATGGCAAACCGTTCTACAGACATGGCCAGTGCTTGGCGTTCACGTGATTCTTTTTCTCTTCGTTTTCGTTCCTCGTCACGCATTGCCTTGAGGCGTTGGAGGCGCTGCTGTTGTGGCTCTTCGTCAGAATCGCTACCACTTTCGTCGACGCCACTACCATCATCTCCATCATCATTGATGCTGGTTTTGTTATTTTTCCTTTTGATATTTTTTCTCTTGTGTTTGTGACTCTGAGATATATTTCCTACCAGTTTGACACTCGATCTCGATCCCTTGCTACTCTTTGTCATGTCTGCCCGATTTTCTTCTACTTGCATCTTTGCCAAATCTCTCGCTTCATCAGCTAGCTCTTGCCGCTGCTTCCTATCGTCTAGTTCATCAATTTCCTTTCGTATCGATTCAATCTCTTCCGTTTCCTTTTTTCTCTGCAAGGGTTCTGGCAGTCTGATCGATCCAGTAAAAGTATGTACGAAGTCTGGTAGCAAATATTCGCGGTCGAACCATCGTAGTCCTTTGCGAGAGTCGCGTGCTCGTTTCATTTCCTTGTCGAATTCTTCACTGACGAAGCAAAGCTGTTCCTTTGCATCGTTGACAATATGAAACTCGTCCATCATGTTCCATTGTCGATACGTCACTGACTCCTTTAATAAATTTGTTAGAACCTTACCTCCGACATTCAATCGACGAATAGCGTCATCTAGTGCTTCCCCACCACGATGCGTTGGCACAACGTGGGTGAATGAATACCCGGAATCTACCACACAACAGCAATTCGTTTTGTCATTGATCCATGATACTCCGTTTTCGGTAGACTCAGTGCTGCATGATGTATTGCTATCGGGAATCTCCTGACAAAATGATAAATATCTCACTGCTGCCATGCATGCCCCCAACATCCGGGATACTCTCGCCATTCCCAATTCACGAAATAATATGAAATCAACTCCCTCAGATATCACAGAGGGCACGAACGGAGGTTCAAGGAGGAAAAATACAGAGCTGTTGGAAGAGTACGTCGGCCTCTGGTTCACATTATTTGTCACAGAGGGCACAGGCTTAGCCCTTCCAGCCGCAGGAATAGATGATAAGAATCCACCACTGCTACCCATCCTACCTCCGGCCATCATCATCATGCTGGGCACGGGCACAACCCCAAGAACCTCCAACATCCGTGCCCAAACACGCAATTGTGTCTCCCCGTCGCAAATCATCCCCCGTTCCATCGAGTAATGCCACGACAGCTGGCCGAGATTTTTCATGTGCGACGTGATTTCATCTCCCGCGAGCACTGTGAGTTGATGTGGCGGTCTTGCCGTGGCATTGTACATGCTTGACAGTCGTAGGTTGTCGTTTTCGTCCCCCCGATTCGTCTCATTGACTTCTCCGCATTCGACAGGCGGTGGAACGAGTCCATATTTCACAGTCCATCCACCATTGTCGACAATACACACGGGCAAGTTGGTTCGAGTATGCAAATGCTGCCCAGCCGCAGCTGCTACCGCTGTCGTAGACGCAATAATTGAAGGTTGCGCGCTCACTGATGATTTCGAACCTACCCCTTTATTCGAAGTATTGGACTGAGGCTTGCTGATTTTCGTGGATACAGCCTTTTTAGCTGGAGCCGTTTTGCTGGGAGGGGATGTTACGGATCCCATTGTCGCGGTGGGGGGGGGAAGAAGAGGTGGTACGTTTGATCGCGAGGGTGTCGAGTGTCCTCCTTTCTCTCTCACTCCCTTCGTGTGTTTTATAGAAGTACCAGTCTTAGCACAAACTCTGGACACTATGCCCGTAACTTTTGCAATTTTGGGGTTTCAGCCTTCGTTCAAATAACAAAACAGACCGAATAGGTAATACCGTGCCTGTCCTGTCTGGGTTTTGAATG
>JALLBA010000531.1:0-31892 GCA_036939675.1 Cyclostephanos invisitatus
ACCTTTCTTTCCCTTGCCTTTATGGCTAGTGGTAGCAAATGCTGTACCTTGAGCCAGCACAGGGGTGACATCTAGCTTCAATGGCTTATACTCATTCATAATAGTTAGGGCCTTGTGGATGTCAGAAGGATACGCCTCAATATTCTCTTTGGAGTAATCGTTGGCCATTGCTGTTGTTTATGAAGAGGTATGCCAAGCACTTTTGTTCGACAAGGTCACAGACATTCTTCCTTGCATCTTTGGACAGGGTTTCATAATCATTGTATGACAACTCCATACACTTGGCATCAAGCAGGTCAGGAGTATAATAGCACACTCCTGCCTGGCAAGCCACCTCCACCCTCGTGGTGAACCAATCATAGTAGGTCGCATTTTGGACATGACCATCTTGATGGAATGACAAGATTGATAGCTGCTTGGCTATCAGCACCACCATCTTATATTGGTTGTCTGATTGTTTCAAAATAAACTTCTCAATTAACTTGAACAGCAAGATTGGGTCAAATGATTCACTGACTATCATCCATGTTACATCCTGCCTCATCTTGTTAGCCAGCACTTGAGTACACTGACAAAGTAGCAGTGAGTACACTTTACCCCTGCTTTTCTTCATGCCCTAAGTAGTCTTGCAATGGCTGGCAAAGGATGAAGAGAATGTGAGGGCGCCCGTCTCTGGCGTTTTCCACTCAAGCCTCCCCCCAGTAATCTTACTCCGAGTAATACTACTCAGGTGGCGCTCGGAGACCTCCGTACCCCAACGGCGGTCTCCCCGATTAATCTTACCAATGGCATCGATGCTGTTGATGATGCCAATCAAGCTTGCTCTGTCACATTTCGGTATGGACAGCATCAAGCCTTGGCATTTGCGGCCCAGTCGACGAAACCAATTTTTGACCCTCGCAGCCGTGACCTACCAAGCGTCGGTGCCCTGGTTGGCTTCTATCATGCTTGCTTAGGATTCCCCGTCAAACAAACATGGCTTGATGCTGCCAAAGCGGGTAACCTCGATACTTTTGATGGCCTGACTTATTCGAATATTGCGCGATATTGCCCAGACACTGATGAGACAATCTTAGGCCATCTAGCCCAACAACGACAAAACGTCCGGTCCACGAGAACCCGCCAACCAAAAGCCCCATCTGGATTACCCACTCCGGTCATCGACGTGCCCACACCGGTGCTTGCGACTAATGAACTCTTTCTCAATGTCTTGCCTCTCAGCAAACTGTACACGGACGACACGGGTCGATTTCCTGTCAGGGCTCGCTCGGGCAATCAGTACATCATGATCGCATATCATGCTGATGGGAACCTCATCCTCCAACACCCTTTTAAAACCAAAAGCGACGAGCATCGCCTTGCCGCTTACAACACCATAATGACCCGGTTGGCAGCAAAGGGGTTATCAGTGGACCTCCAAGTCATGGACAATGAAGCCAGTGCCGCGTTTAAACAAGCCATCACCTTTGCCTGGCGTGCCAAATTCCAGCTCGTTCCCCCGGACATGCATCGACGCAATCGAGCAGAACGCGCGATACGAACGTTCAAAAATCATTTCATCTCCATCTTGGCTGGCGTAGACCCAACGTTTCCACCTTACCTGTGGGACTTGCTTCTGCCACAAGCCGAACTCACCCTCAACCTCCTTCGCCAGTCGTCACTCAATCCGCAAATTTCATCTTGGGAATACTTCAATGGGCCCTTTGATTTCAACAAAACGCCACTCGGTCCGGTAGGTTGTCGCGTCCTCATCCACGCCAAGCCCGCCACAAGGCGGTCCTGGGACTTTCGTGCAAAAGAAGGATTTTATATCGGGCCCGCGCTCGACTCTTATCGTTGCTTCAAGCTTGTAAAGATGGACACTAAAAGCCAGGTTATCTCGGACACAGTCGAATTCCGCCATGCCTACCGGCAGATACCTGCACCCACTCCCGATGACAGAATTGTCCAGGGCCTTCAGGCCGTCACTGATGCGCTTCGAGACACTCCTCCACCGACAACAGTCTCCCAACTTGAAGCTCTCACCAACCTTCGTGACATCTTCAACTCATGGCGTCTCCTCGCTCCCCCTCCACAGGGTTTCTATCGCGCCCCAGCCCCCGGACGTCCAAGGGTGATCGAGCCACCCGACACGGTGCCACAGCATGCCCCAGCTCCAAGGGTGTCCATAACCCCCCGGCCATCCTGGTCGCCACCGCCTCCGGCTGCTTCCCAACTACGTCCGCGTCCTCCATGTGATCCTACACCCGTCACTCCTCGCCGGATAACATTTACTGCTGCCACACCTCCAAGGGTGGACGTCCAGCCATCGCCACGGGTGCCTGTTGCTGCTGCACATAGGACGCTGATACCCCCCTCCCTGCCGCCACGAGAGCCAATTGCCCATCGCACAAGATCACGAACTAATGCTAATCTCGCACTCTTTGCAGGACAGATCCCAAACTTTGCAGGATATGTTCCTACTCCCAAGTCTTCCCCACAGCCGGCAAATATGCCAATGGGATTTGCCGGTCTATGCCGTGCACACGTCATGACCTCCACCGAGGTCAAGAACTTCGCCTTCTCATGCCAAGCGCTGTCTGTCTTGGATCCATCAACGGGTGAATTCTTGGAGCATCGTCAGCTCCGCCGTGATCCCAAGTACAAACCTACCTGGGACACATCGTATGCCAATGAACTCGGCAGATTATGCCAAGGCATCGGAACAGGTCCTAAACCCAACTCCAAACGGGTTCCTGGAACTAACACATTTTTTCTCATCAATTATAATGACATCCCAGTTCACAAACGCAAAGAAATTTGCCACACTCTTGTCGTCTGCGAAGTGCGACCTGAGAAAGATGACCCTGATCGCACCCGCATCACAATTGGAGGTAGTCGAATCTGCTATCCAGGCGATGTGGGCACCAATACAGCTTCCCTCGAACTAGTAAAGATTCTGCTCAACAGTGTCCTCTCTCGCAAAGGGGCACGTTTTAGCACCATCGATCTCAAAAACTTTTATCTTGACACCCCTATGCCTGATCCAGAATATGTTCGCATTAAGATGTCAGATATTCCAGAGGAATTCATCCTCGAATACAACCTCCACGGCCAAGACCGCGATGGTTGGATTTACTTTGAGATTCGCCAGGGATGCTACGGTCTCCCTCAATCCGGTATCCTTGCCAACAATCTCCTTCGTAAACGACTCGTAGCAGAAGGCTTCTACGAATCCCTCTCTACTCCGGGATTGTGGCGTCACAAATGGCGTCCAATTCAATTCAGCCTAATCGTGGACGACTTTGGCGTTGAATATGTAGGTATTGAACACTTCACTTACTTACTTGACATCCTCAAGAGATACCATGGAGTACAGTTCAACATGGCCGGTGATAAACTCGCTGGCATCGCCATCAAGTGGGATTATCCTGGCCGCCGCTGTCGTATCAGCATGCCAGGATACATTGACAATTTACTCATCAAATTCAAGCATCCACGCCCTGTTAAACCGCGACTCTCACCACACTTGTGCTTGCCCATTGCTTACGGCGTAAAAACTCAGCTCACGCCAGAACATGATACCTCGGAACTCCTTGGTGATGATCGCAAGCGTCGCATCCAGGAAATCGTTGGATCCCTACTCTACTACGCTCGCGCGGTAGACAACAAACTCCTCGTGGCTCTCAGTGCCATTGCAGCAAGGCAAGCCACTGCCACTATTGCCACAGAACAAGCAGTTCATCTCTTGCTTGACTATGTTGCAACGTACCCAAATGATGGTATAGTTTATCGCGCAAGTGATATGATTCTTTGTGCACATTCCGACGCTGGATTTCTCAATGAAACTAATGCTCGAAGCAGGGCAGGGGCTCACATCTTTCTCTCAGAAAATGACCCCTTTCCTCGATTTAATGGCGCAGTGCTCTCCATTGCCGAAAGCAGCTGAATCAGAATTTGCAGCCTTGTTCATCACAGCGCGCGAAATGATACCTCACCGCCAAACCCTTATGGATATGGGATGGCACCAACCAAAATCTCCAATCCAAACAGATAATTCTACCACAGCAGGAGTTCCTAATAACACTATTGTTCCTCATTGGAGCAAAATGAAGGACATGAGACTTTGGTGGCTCCATTGCCGTGAATCCCAAGAACAGTTTCGTTACTACTGGGATGCAGGATAAAAAAACTGGGCTGACTACAACACTAAGCACTAACCAGACACCTACCATGAAGCCCACCGAATAACCCATGCTGGCATCTGGAATCCGGTGGACACTGTCTCTCAGTGACTGTGCTTCATATCCGCCTAACCATTAGCCCTCGGGTTGCCCATCTCGAGTTCTCCCAAGTTTTCTTTTTCACAGTATCTTATTTTTCTACATCTAGGATGTTACCGCAAGGGTGTGTAGATCCCCTGCTTCCTACCATGGACAGACCACTTCTGAGACAGGCTCACAGAAACGCCAACACCACCAATATTTGTAGATGATTATCTCAATAGACTCTCATAAATAATCTAAGCCTCGATTACCACCAATACTGCACTTCTTCATGGACTCCGACAAAAAGAGGGCCAACACCCTGCTTTTTGGTAGGCTCTGCCTCCAGAATGGTGGAGAGAGTAGAGCGACGTAGTGGGATGGGTGTATTACTTCTTGTTCACTGTTGATGTATCATACAAAAAAGGGGGCAGGAGAGATGAAGAGGACCGAAGGAACAATCTTGGTGCCCGGCAATTTTAGATGCATATCATCTCACTTAGGAATTAGTACTACAGACAGAGGGAGTAGTAAAAGGAGGGGTATTTGATGTGCACCCCAGCTATAAAGCAATCATATACACATTAGGTACCTCACAATTTGACTGATATCAAAACAAAGTTAGCTCATACTGCTATATCATAATTAATCAGTTTTTGCCATATTATGCAAGTGTTCTTACCAAGTTCCTTGCTCTTGCTCGTTGGTTGAGGCCTCAAACCCACATGGAATGGTTTCCACATCCACTCCATACATATACAAGGTGTTTTTGACCATTCATATGCTGATAATGGTATTCGTCCAGGAATGCTCCTCTCGTCTTGTACATTTTCGAGCTCTTTTGGTCTACCTTGTTCACTAATGCAGGGCGGGGCTCATTATCGTCACCGGTTGGCTAACCCTAACACAAACCCCAAAACCAAGAATCTGTGTCTGAGATAGCACGGAACTAATATATTTCTAAAAAGATCCAAAATTGTCCAGGAAAAAAGCTGGACGTTTTTGGTTTCCAAACACGTCCAGGATTTTCCCGCTGCTGCTGTTGACCAATGACTCGTGACAATTCTAAAGTTTCACCCTTTTTTGAAGAGTATCACCACCCAAATGCAATACCACGACTACAACCAGAACAGCTGATGTAACAAGCAAGCTCACATACCACAATGATGCTGTGGACAATACCCAGGTACTGACCAACCATAGGATAAGTTGCAAAGGGGTCCCAATCCTCAGATAATCCGTTGCCTGTGTTGGATCGTGATGGTCAGAACATTTGGATTTGTGTCGGTCATAAGATTAGGTGCGTCAATAACTAATTAATCTTAATCAAGGGAATAAGCACAAAGGGTTCCCAAATGAAAAAAATAAGTGGTGCCAGGCGCATGCCTGACACGGCACCCTTCCTCCTCTTGCACCACCGGAATAGAATAGATCATAATTTCTAATAGACAACCCCAAATAGGGATGAGCTCCATGGACCATGGAGTGATCATCCTGGCTATGGCCAATGCGCCTACCCTAATCCCTAGCTATATGTGGCTATACTTCCTGACTACACAAGAGACAATATAATGGTGGTGGACATCAATAACTAATTAATCTTAATCAAGGGAATAAACACAAAGGGTTCCCAGGTGAAAAAATTAAGTGCAAACATATTTCCCCAGAGTTATTCCTCAGAGCTATTATTTCCCCTGAATGAAATTTATGACAATCAATACAATAAAAGATTAAACGGTGTCGGTGTCATTGTCATCATCATAGGCATGTGCCATAAATGTAGTAGGTAGGTAGCCATTTCGCCATTCTGTCATTCCTTGCATTCCTGCTATTTTGCCCGCCATTCCGCCATTCCGTCATTCTGCCATTCCGCCATTTTTCCATTCTGCCATTCCGCTTGAATGGCGGTTCCTTAGTTGGTAGGTAGCCATTCCGCCATTCCTTCTGTTCACCAAAAATGTAGTAGGTAGGTAGCCATTCTGTCATTCCGTTCCTTGCAATCCCGCCATTTTGCCCACCATTCTGCCATTCCACCATTCCACCATTCCACCATTCCACCATTCCACCATTCCACCATTCCCGCATTCCCGCATTCTGCCGTTCCCTCAATAGAAATCAAATTGGAATTTAATTAAGCCCACTGTAGTATCTCTCCATCAGAGATAGGTGGATATTCGGCTGGGCGAAACTATGAATTCATACCTAGAGGTAAGGTGCACATAAAGGGTCATAACCTCACTCCCAGAAGCTGATAAATAAGGTTAAACACCCCAAGATAGAGTAGTTTGATCGAAGCCATGCTCAAAAATCCGCATCCTCAGGCAAGCTCGTGAGCCTGTGATACCATCTTCGATGCATTTGTTAGGGGAAATCCGAGCTATGAATTCACAGTCATCCTATTTCAACCGTCATGCTCATGGAGATGGGTGACAGGGAAAAACGAGTATACGAACCCCTATGTGGGACATATAAGACGTACATGTGCGGACGTTGCCGCTGCCGGTGCTCTGCATCGGCAGTACGACCATCGTGACCTGCAACGATCAGGCGCAACAATTTTTTGTCGTGTTGTTACATAATAGGTCATAAAAATAGTGGCAACGATAATATATTCTTGGTTTAATGATGTAGACCAGTTGCATAGTTGCATATAATATTATTTGATTTGTGTATGCTTTTTGCCGGGGGTGTGGCCCATCGTGGTCGTAGAACGATTGCGTCCACCATGGTCGATCGATGTAACGATCCGTAGGGTGGAGGAATAACCTCCCCCCTGCTCCTTTCCCG
This sequence comes from Cyclostephanos invisitatus, assembly GCA_036939675.1. Taxonomy (NCBI): domain Eukaryota; phylum Bacillariophyta; class Thalassiosirophyceae; order Thalassiosirales; family Thalassiosiraceae; genus Cyclostephanos; species Cyclostephanos invisitatus. The sequence goes on from JALLBA010000531.1 coordinate 7,032, forward strand.
CCTCCTTCGTCATGGCCGCCACCACACATCATGTCAAAATGATGTCCCTTCAGAGGGGACGCGGCTCAACGATCGCTTTGGCGTGGAGGCGGCCGAGCGAGACAGCTCTGATGCCGCCGACGGTGCTCGATCTCACCTCACCAGAGATCATCGCCTTCCGGTACATACCCCTATGTATTCCTATGTAGAAAACAAGAGACACACCCCACAACCATGGCGACGAAAGCGATGGCCGGTGCACGGATGATAATATCATCAAGGGGCATGAATCCCCACCGTACCCCTGTGTACCACCTCTAGCCTACACCAATGTCGACCGAACCTGCCCGTGATTGGCGGTGATCGGACCATTCATCATGCCTTGGCGACCTCATGTTCTGACTATGAATTTGAATTCATATAGTCAGACAACGAATTCATACCAACCAGCCAAATATCCATAGGAGTACAATATATAAATCATATTGTACCATGATGTGTGTGTAAATCTCACTCTTTCTTAATAGTAGGTTGGTACTATTAGCTTTCTGACACCAAAAGATCGAATCTACATAGGAATACATAGATATTTTTCAATGAAGTTAGAGTGACTCAGCGGGGCGACAGAAAAGAAATTTTTTTTTGTGAAGGATCTTTTTCCAAACGCGCACAAGAGACGCGCGCAAGGGCCCCTTTTGTTCCGATTGCCAGGATCAGCGTAGGATTCGATACTGCTTCCAAACCCTCCCGAAATAAATCGGCCTGCTGCCGAGGTTTCACCCCCCGCCGGCCACCTTCTTCCGGTCAGAAGTTTGGCGTAAGGTGAGTGTCACGAAGACGATGATGTTGTGTTGTTTTGCCCCGGCACGAGGCTCCATGGATGACGGCCGCGCGACCGAGCGTTCCTCCTTTCGTTTGTGGCTACCATGCATGGCCGGGCGGGGCGACGGCGCTCGGGGCGGGCGGCGAGCGTCACTGCGTGGGGTTGAGAGGGCCGGCGTGTGTCATGCACCGCCCAGACGCCATCTATCGCCGGAAGGGGTTGTAGCGATGCTCGTCTCCACTTGTCCGTGGATCGATCGCCCTGACGCCCCCATGGTCGCCGGTTGCACCCCTCTCTCGTGTTGCGCCATTCGTCGTTGATGTCTGAGTTGAAGCAGACGCCGCCCCGCCGGCCACGCTGTATCTACTCTGTATACATACCCATGAGCCGCCGCCCTGTGGATCCCGATCACGCGCGTTCATCACGAAACCCTACGATTCGATCTCCTAACGCGCGTTCCGTTCTCTTTTCGCGATTTGCTCTCGGCAGGGCTCACACGCAATCTTCTCAAGGAACGGCCTAGATACTACGAAAAGCACCGTATTCGGGTTCCATACAAGGTACTTTCCGCCTGCACAGCGGATAAGTTTTTTATTTAGGGTTTCTCGCGGATCTACGACTATTCTGCTCAATTTGGATACTTCAGCTTGGGCTCTAGGTGAGGTTGTTGCATGACACTCTCTCTGGAGCATGACTGTTTCCATGCGCAGCAAAGACTGCCTGGATCCTGTTTGCTTTTCGATTTTGGGCGCTGTACAGTCGTTCGAAGATCGTTTCATCCCTCCTTACTCGATAGGACGTTGGGGATGATGGGAGAGGGGCATCGAATGCTTCCGATGATGTTCCATTATTTTTTCTACGATACCGAAATATCACTAAAACAAATAATTCTCGCCTCTGTGCCAACATCACCCAACCGCAGCCACGACTAGGAATTCGTACTTACGTACGAGGCCCACTGCAAAAGTCCGAAGAGAAGGATTTCGTCTTCACCCAGGATTGAAAATACGATCCACACCTTCGAAGGTGTCATCCAGCTGTCAAGGCTGGCACCAACTGACTCTGCTCTGTGTGATCGAAGCTCTCAGAGAACGGCCTCTCTCAGTCTCCCGCTCCCCCCCCACCCTCAACCCTCTGATAATCTTCTTCTCTCTCATGGACGGAACCAAGCCATAAGTGACCAACGACATACCCCCATATCAGCATTGCCTGATCGACCTCCCGGGGCCTCCGCGCCCCTCCCCCCAATCCTCGGCTTTGGCCAAACATTGAGCAGGGCACCAACCCATTCTCATCGCACAACCAAGAACCATGAGCAGCGCGGATGGTATCAACAATCGCCATCGCGATCGCGCGATAAGCGACGCATCGTCGTCCATCGACCTCCGCATCTTCATCAAGGACGTGCAGGACGTCAACGGCCGTAAGCGTCCCCTCACCGTCCGTCCCTGGGCGACGATCAAGGACGTGAAGGATCAGCTCACGCGACACCTTCACATCCCCGCGAGTTCGCAGTGCATATACTTCGGCCCCGTACTGTCGTCCGCGAAGGAATTGCCGAATCATCGTTCCCTCCAGGATGCGGGAATATACAGGAACGGCGAGACCTTATTGTTGGAAATCAAGGGAAACAGTCCGGGAGGGATACATCCCGGCGGATTGCTAATGAAGAGCTCGTGCCCTTCCATATCCTCCCTACGTAATCAAACGAACGACATTTGCGTCTCGTCGTCGACCCTCGACCTCGCACCCAAGGGCCTCCAGCGCCTGGTCCAGCAGGCGCGGCGGGGACTCGCCCTGGGGTTCAAGCCGTATCTTGCTCCGGACGGATCTGGAGGATCGTACTTCCTTAGCGACGCGCGTAAGAAGAGGGTCGGAGTTTTCAAGCCCGCCGACGAGGAGCCGTTCGCGGAGAACAACCCGAGGGGTTACGTCCCGCACAACCACGGCGCATCGTCGTCCTCCTCCTCCGACCCATTGGGGGGAGACGGCGGCGAGGAGTGCCTTCGTCAGGGCATACGACCGGGCGAGCTTTGCCTCCGTGAGGTGGCCGCGTTCCTCCTGGATCACGACGGCTTCAGCGGCGTTCCCATGACGACACTCGCCGAGGCTCGTCATCCGGCATTGCACGTCGCCGGCACCCGATGGACGTTGAGCGAAGGGGGGGCGGGAGTGGGAGTGCACTCCCTCACCCACTCCCCGAGATCGGCGTCGATGACGGGGACGTTGACGTCCATCCCAACGTCGTCCCCCCAGGAATTGGCGAAGAAGGTCGGATCCTTCCAGGAGTACGTGCACGCCGAGTGCACCATGGACGACATATCCCCCTCGAAGGTATCGGTGGATGAGGTTCACAAGATCGCGATACTCGACATACGCATAATGAACGCCGACAGGAACGTCGCGAACATCCTGTGTCAGCGAATACCCGAGGATCCCGATCGCTTCCGACTCATACCCATTGATCACGGATACTCGTTGAGGAGCAAGTGCGACGTGGCGTGGTTCGATTGGTGCTGGCTCGATTGGCCCCAGATGAAGCAGCCTCTGTCGAAGGCGTCGAGGGATTACGTCCTTGGGTTGGACATCGAGGCCGACGTGCGCATGCTCAACGAGCGGCTGAATATGCAGAACGACGTCTTGGATTACTTCCGGAGCAGCTGCCTGATCCTGAAGGCGGGCGTAAGGGCGGGTTTGACGCTGTACGACATTTGCAGCGCGATCCTCTGCAGGAACGATCCGGGCGGTGAGTTTCGATTTTGTGACTAGTTCTCTTTCTTATTCCCCATCATATATTTTCTGACGTATTCATTGGGAAATCGTGTTTCACATCGCAGGTGTCGTTCCATCGAAGTTGGAGACGTTAACCTCCATGGCATCCGAACTCGCCATGTGCGCCGTCCACAACGGAAGGTTTCACCATGCCACGGCCTCGTGGGCCCTGGAGGAACAGCTCGCCACCCGCCGCGTCTTGACGGACCAGCGCGTACAGCTCTCGACGAGGTTCAACAAGACACGTCCCGTCGTCCGTTCCCAATCATCCGCCGTGTTTTCCGTCTTCACCGACGACCTCAGCAGGGTCGGAGACACCTCCTCCAAGTCCTTCCGCGACTCGGGGAGCTCGAATGGCAATTCCGAGTGTCCCCCCAGCATGGTCCACGCCTCCCAGTCGGACAACAGCTCGGACGGGGATGACGACGCCGCGTCCTTCGTTAGCGAGAGTCACGAGGACAGCGCCGCCGGAGAATGGGCCGCGGCACTGGTGAAAGTCGCCGACCAGTCCATGGACATGGAGGGCGCTCACTTGTTCGGACGGGATAGGTCCATCTCCGAATCGTCGAGCGACGGGTCGTCGATGGCGTCGTCGAGCGCCCTGTCCAAGTCTTCCGTCGGTTTCTGGTATGTCCGTCCGGGATCGTCATCGTTACTGCAACGTTGCGCGTCCGACGACGACGACGAGCCAATCTCGTGGGCACCGTCCCTGGAGTCCACGAGCCACTCCCATCCTGTCGAGCGGTCGTCGAGTTTCGACTATAGAGGCGATGCTGCCTCCTCCAACGTCTTTACTCCCAGCGGACTCTCCTCCTCGTCGGGCCTCAGCAAGCTGCTCGGGGAATCCTCGGGGGCACCGACCGCCGCCGCTACACCATCGAACGCTGTGGATGCTTCGCCTGTTACTACTACCCCCCAGGATAGTATCTCCCGCAAGCCATTGAAAACGATGAACCGAAGCATGTCCTACTCCGCCTTCACCACGCACGTCAACGCGCCGCCACCTGGAATGGCCGCAACGTCCAAGCAATACCGTAGCGTCTCGGTCATGCCCGCACAGGCAAGCGATCTCTTCCGGACGTATTTCATAAAGTTCGTCGACCTGTTGATCGTGCGCGAGACCGAGCATTTGCTACACAGTAAGGAGCTCAAATCTTGACCGAATATGTACAGGAAAGCAGGCATGCTATCATGATCGTGACGAGCTGTAGGGAATCACATGTTGTACATTAGATCCACCATTATGTAGAATAACAAATAGCAAGAATGATTTGCGCAAAACGTTAGCCGTGTGGTTCAATTGTCATAGATGATGACAGTGCATCTTTTTGGTTACAGGTCTCAAAAAAAAGAATGTAAATGTCAACAGTAGTATGGTAATTCTTTTAAGAGGATGTATATCTGTTTTAGTTTGACATTCATAACATGCATCTTGTCCGCACAGATTGCTTGCCTGTGTGTGTACATCTAACAAGTTAACTTTACCTACATAACTGTGCATTTCGAGTTTAGAATGAAGAACGAAAGTGGTGGAAATGTCCAGGCATCGCTCTGTAATTCGAAAGTCCGAAGAATCGGCAAAATGTTGGGGCTGGACAAATTTCACTTCTCGCGCTACGATAATGGAAAGCAACGACCTCAAAGATGGATCATTGATCGTAGAAGTTTACATGAGGCCAGATCACTGCTTGCATTTCATTCCAAAGAACCCATTCGTGCAGAACATGCTGCAATTATTCTTGGATGAAGAAATATCCGATATTTTCTTCAAAGTCGAAAGCCCTCTCCTTGGTAAATCTGACTCCAGTTCCACTGCTTCTAGAGAAGTCGTCAGTGCCCATAAGCTCGTGATCAAAACGTGCACCAAAGGATCTGTTCTTGCCTCGCTGTGTGAAAACAGTGACGGATCAGAACCTGTGCCCATACAAGACGTTCACCCAAGGATGTTTCATCTATTGTTACGGTACATCTACGGAGGGGACATTGCATCAGCCGAGTGGAAAGATTATCGAAAAGATTTGATTGAAGCCTCGGACAAATATATGGCTTGACAAATTTGAAGATAAAGGCAGAATCGTGGTATGTGAAGCTCATCACGTTTTCGGTGGATGGTGCCGTCGAAGCAGTGGCATACGCTGTTAGGTTGAATTGCTTCCTTCTCAAAGAAGCCGCAATAAACTTTATTGTTTCGAATCTTGATGAGGTCCAATCGTCAGGTACCCTCGAGAACATCCCGGAAACGAAAAATATCATTCATGAAATCGTTTTTTCAGCCACTGCTATGAGCCACAAAGGGAAGAAGCGCAAGCATGACAGCGACGATCATTTGGATTTGAATCAACTTTCCATGAATGATCTAAGAGTTGAGCTTGCTTGGATAGGCAAGGATGTAGACGGTTCGAGAGCAACTTTGATTGCCCGTCTAAAAGAAGCGAGAAGTACTGCAGGATAGTGGGGTTGAAGTTCGGCGCGTGGTTAAGTGTAGTCATCCGTCATACTTTGTTTGTCGTCTTTCTTTGTTAGTCTGGCGTTTTTATACGAAATGCATCTTGTCCATGCACAGATTCGCCACAAAAGTAATGATACTGTGCTCGCCCGCATGGTGTCAATCTAATCAAATTAAGCGAATGCAGTTAAGCGTCACGATTCAATATGCATTAAAAAATCGCATCCCCCCCTCTGAAGTCTGAACTTGACCTTGACCTCCCCCTCGCCCTCAAATATGCACGTGACATTATTTCCAATTTTCCTTCTTGACTAATACCCCCCCCTCCCCCCGATTTTATCAAGTCAAAATTAAGTGACTGCAGTTTGCCAGGGTTAGGGTTAGGCATTAAATTATTCATTCCCCCGTCGGTCTTCCTCCCCTTCTCTGTCGTAACATAAGTTCAAAACTCGACCCTAACATTCTCCCCCGCTTTCAACGACGCGCGTGCCATTTCCAACGCGCCCTCGTAACTACTATTCCCACCGATGAATCCGCTAGCGTGACAGAAGGTACAACCGTCGATGCCGGCGATCCCGCTCAATTCCTCGTCCCGCACCCCCCTCCACTTTTCCGGCAGGCCCAATCGATTCTCGAACGCCTTGCCGCGAACGCTCACGCACTGCACGCGCCACATCCCGCTCTGGTCCTCGTACAGCACGTACTTGATGGGCACGGATATATTCATCTCGTATTCGAGTTCGTACACCTCCGACTTCCACGGGAGTCCCCCGGACGACAGGCATATGATCTCCCCCGATGCGTCGATATCCATACGTTTCCTGACGGCATCTTCGACCATGGACCGTGCTGGCAAGTCGGATTCGACGATCTTGATCAGCATCCCCATGAAGTCGTCACCGCACATCTTCGATGCGATTTCGAATCTCTCGTTCGGATCGGGAGGCACCCCACCGCTCGCGTCTCCGTCGTTCATCACCTCGTTCCACCTGGGATTCAAACGACTCACCCTCGACGACAATCCGGTATTGTCCCTATATAGCAAATCTATCCCACTCGAGCTCGGCACCATCTCGACTCCCGTGTCGATGGCGTCGATCGCCTCCATGAACGCATCGTACATCTTGACGTATACCCAATCCAATTCGGACGATCCGATCACCAATTGTGGATAATGCGCGTTAACGACCTCCTTGCCGTAATGTCGATACACGAGTCCGCTCGCGCTCAGCTTTGCAATCCTCCTATCGCATCCCCTCCTGGGAGGCATGAATCGCTCGTCGTAATCCCGCTGATGATGATCGTACCTCAATGACGAGTGATCGTAAATGCCACCGACGTCGATGATGATATCGCACTTGTCCTCCAACGACGATATGTCGCGGGAGCGGAATACGATGGAATCGCGATATTGGGGCAATTGGCGCAGCAGCCACACGCCGAGGGCCTCGTCCGCCTGGAAGGTGCCGGAATGGGTACCGATGACCTTGGTGGATGGCGACGATGACAGCTTGGCGCGCTTGTAGGTGGGCTGCGAAGAAGATGATGGATCGGACGACATCGCCGCGTTGTGTAGGGATGATGATGAAGGGTAGTGGGGGGGCGGTGGTGGGGTTGGATGGACGACGCGACGACGTGCGAATGAGCTATGCGATGACGACGATGACGACGATGAAAGCGACGACGATGGGAGGAACCCGAATGCCGATGATGGGGTGGGCAATATGGATAATGTCGTTAGTAAAATGCGGTGGAACGATGCGATGACTGCTCGAGGGTGGCGGCGGAGGGTGCTGGTCATATATGAGAGAGTGTGAAAGCACTTTTCGTTCAGATCTGTCACCACAAACATAATAAATAATCTACCAAACATACTGGAATCTACATAGGAATCCAGTGAATAATCAATTATCAAGCAAATCAGCACCACCGTCGCCCTCAATCGACACCAACCTCCACACCCTCCCACTCAACATATCATCTCCCGTCGCACGTTCGAACTTATCTCCCTGGAGCTACATTTTTCAAACGCAAAAATCTAAGTTACGGCGGAAAACCACCCCTCACGCACACACACCATCAAAGCAACCAGCCCCATCAATAACTTTCAAGTCCTGCCCGCCCACAGCGCCGGACCAAGCTTACTCTCCTCGCACCCCTTAAGCATATCAAATCCACCAAACCACCCTCTCAACGACCCCAACGTCACTCCCGACAACCACCACCACCCCTCGCACGCTTACACTCACTCTTCTAGAGTTACGCAAACTCAAACAAAACAAAAAGAACTCCCTCCTCATCCCTATCTTACCAAAAATCTTCCATCAACCCTATGGAACTCCTAAAGATCCATCAGACAACGTCACTACCACAACGCAAGATACGGGAAACCAATATCTCCAAAACTCCCAGATAATTCCTCAATCTAGGAATTAACAACAAGAAATCTACTATCCAAGACCAGTCTTATTACATCATAATCAAAAATTTCAACAATGACGCATGAGAAAAGAGCTTTCAGGTTCCCCAGCCCGCCAGAGCACAAAAGATCTCCTTCACCACGTCAACTCCATCCGCTACTCCTTCCCCACCCCCTCACCTTACTCGCTCTAACACTCACACTCACATCATTTCTACATCCATGCCCTCGCGAATCAATAACAGCTCGCCGCACCCTAACCCTTCCCCCAACACCCCCATCACCCCCAACCGTCCAACGACCATCGACCGCCCAAATTGCGATTCGCCTAAACAAGAAACCCCCACACCGAATCCGGGCCACTCCCCCCGCCCCCCCCAGCAGGGGCCATCCATCGCCACCCCATCGACGTACGAAGCCGTCCGCCTCTTATCAAGCGGCAATCGCCACCCACCCGCCCAAGCCATCACCACCTCTCCCTCCTCCCTCATCCGCACATCGAACACCGCTCCCCTTTCCATCGCCCCCAACAACCCTACCCTCCCCGCCGACACAAGTACGCACTCCGACTTCCCCCCCGGCCTCAAACCCAGACCAGCCCCCGCCCCCGCCAACCCCGAAACCACCGAAGACCCATCCACCCCCATACAACTCGAAGACACAAGCACTAAAAAAGCCCCCGCCCTGTCCGCAATATCCAACGTCATCCTCCGCGGACTCGAAACAGGAGAACGATCGCCTCACGCCTCGATCGGTCTTTTCATCGACCTCATTACCGTACTCGCCCACGGACAAGAACTCACGGAAGGCCATCCTTTTCCCGAACTCCAAGCACAAATTCAAAACCTCAAGGAACTACAAAGCCACTGGAGCGAGAGCAGCGACCAACAAACGTAAATGCCCGTTCACCCTCCCCCTCGAGAAATCTCCATATCAAAAAACCTATCTCCACCGGCCATCTCCCGCACAAGTCGCGCTGGAACTAATCAAGAAACCTCCCCCCCTCCACAAGACACCTTCATTCTACCCCCAACCTGCAACTTACCAGAAGGCGCCATCATCAGTCCCCAAGAATTCTTGCTGCTATCCGCCCTCACATCAAATCAAGGCGAAATCCCAAGAATCTCATCAACGCCCACGGACCCCCAACCCCCAACATTCCGCTGCAATACCCCGCACCTCATCCAAGAAGCAAATAAGCTATTCACTTCATTCCGGGCCGGAAACCTACCTTTTTCTACTTTCCAAACCGAGCTTGAAGCCACCTTCCTCGAGATTTCACTACACAATCTCATCGCCTTCAACTTCCCCAACATCCCAAACTACCACTCTCCCCAAATCAATTGGACTCTGGCAATTAAATTCTCCGTGGACTTCAACACCGGGCTCAAATACCAAGACTATATTCATCTTCTACCAATCCCAGTTTTCTTTGTCGACAACTTCGCAGACCCGAACTCGAACGAGAATGCCCACAAGACAACAAAACGTCCTAGCCAGCGCGAAGGCGAAGAAGACTCAGGAGCATCACGCCCTTGAGACAGAACGCCTGAAACTTGCTGAAGAACAAAGATTGAAACGAGAAAAAGAGAAAAAGACACGCGACGAAGCAAGGAAACGAGATGAAGAAGCCCGCAAACAAGCCGACGACATTGCCAACCAAGAATACAGCATCTCCACATCATCCCTCACCCAAATGGAAGTCCAGGGGTCAAACCTAGTCTCCCCAACAGACGGCCACAAGGACGGAACCCAATTAAACCTAAACCTCTTACTTCAACAAGGAGGCTTAGACAACGCAATGGATTTCGAACCCTTAGCCAACGACTATCTCTCATCAGAAGATGACGATGACGAAGAGAATGACCGAGAAGAACGCTCCCCAGCAAAAAAGAAGGGCAAAAAAAAGGCCACGTTCTCCGACGAACCAACAAGAAGCAAAACCACCAGCGGACAAAGCAAAATCACCGCGCAAAAAAGCCCTGAGATCCCCCAAGACAAGCCCACAACGAAACAACCCAAGTCCACCACGAAAACCCAGAAGTCCGCCCTAAAATCCCCTTCCCCCCACTTCCACACCCACTCGCGCGTTATTGTTGAAGCAATGATCCAGCTCAGCGGAGATAACCCTTGCGCCCAATTTGTCCAATCAATCCAAGAACTCCTGAGAAACGGCCAAATCGTCGATAAGCATTTCGCTTACGTACCCATCAAGTCAACAGGCGCGGTCCTACTATCCGACCCATCAAAAATCCCCGTCAACATGACTGTCCTCGGCGCTTACTTCAAATACAATAACCCAAACGGACGCAGCCCTTTCGAGCGCCAAAAAGATTGGAAAAACAAGAACAAGAAATCCGACAATGACGAATATAAAGATCCCTTAGTGTACTTTACAATGGCAATAGCCACTGATGAGGACCCAGGCGAAGTCGTGGAAAGGATCAGACAAGAATGGGGCAGGATCGGAGGAAAGCTCCTGCGCATAAAAGAGCTTCAATCGTTCGACAGCGAATCAATCTTCGGAATTTACAGCGTGTCAACCCAAATCCCAAAACATCTTCTACTCAAAGATCTTACCGCAATTCTTTGCGAAGCCCAGGCGATAGCAAAGAAGGAAAACATAACCGACCTCCAATTCGACCCATGGGATCTCCCTCGCAACAGCACAATCCCTCCCCTTGACTTACGCCTCTCAGTTCCCAAGATCCCAGGACAAGATACAAGTCAATTCAATAAGTTGGAATGGAGGGTACAAAACCATAGGAAGGTCTACCACATCGAGTGTGATAAAAGATTCTCAACCAATATCAAGCGCCTCATAACAATAGCAAAAGATATGGGGATTGTCGACGATTGGTGGGGCAAGCACTCCTACATAGGCGAGGTCCTAAAAAATGATGCATCCCCAAGCGAAATCAACAGACTATGCAGCATCTCCCAAACCCACACAGGATACCAAGGCTCAATGATTGTAGAAGAAATTATAGGGATTACAATGCTCAATGCCTCTGTGCCAATGATGGCCAGTGAATCCGAACCAGACGGCGACCCAATCAGCACAATAACCCTCAGGCAAGTACTCAGGAAAAGCCTCAAGATAGCGGACGGTAATCTCCTCTTCGCCCAACTTCACCAACTTTCCCCAATGAGCCCAGTCTACGCAGTTTCGCCCAACACCCCCCAGTCAGAACAAATGATTCACATGATGAATAAAAACTTTCCTGCCTATCTAACATTCGTGCTTCAAGACCAACGCCTCCCCAAGGATTTCATATCTGAACTCATCCGGAAATCCTGCTGCCAGACAAAAGCAAAAGAAATCCACCTCTGCACATGGGACAGCGAGAAAATGATCTTAACAACCCCCAAGGATAAGTCAACAGACGCCGGTCAGTCCATAGCACAAGCATCATGGTTCAAAGATGCCTTCGCCGATCTAAACATAGCCAAAAAGGGCAAAGGTAGACTCCCCGCTCCACCACCAGAATCCCTCTTCAATCTTGCTGCAGACCGATCCGTCAAGACCATCCATGACAAACCAGCGTCCACCCCCAAGGAAGGCAAAAAGCGGCCTCCCAATAAGAATAACCCCGAGGCCGTCAACCTGACGGGTTCAGATGAGGAATCCGCACCCTCATCAGGCACATCATCAGCGCCGCACTCTGCAAATACCATGTCCAAGGGAGATAGCCCTCCCAACTCCTCGAGTGATGAGGAAGATGACAGCGGTATCCAGGATGCGGCCGGCGGCGGATAGTTTCCACCAGCTACTCTTCCCAACCCACGGGAAGAGCACAGCGAAACGCGTCAAGTGGGTCGTCAGAGTCCAGGCGCAGGACCAACATCAGAAGTAGTAATAGGACAACATCATTTAGGAGGAGTGAACAAAACTTAAATGTTATAGAACTAGTGAATGAAGACGGAACCACCACAAGGCAAGAACGCTATGGGAGCATGGCTACAATTGACCACGCATCTGTGTTAAAAGGCCTAGCAGAACGAGCAAGTAGATTAAGATATAAGGGGAAATTGACCTACAGCGAATTCCCAGTATCCTCAGCAGCTGATGAAACGGGAACCGTCAACATCACAGAATTAAATGTTTCTTTAGAAAAGAACGACGAATACACAAGAATAGAACAACAAGAAAGAATAAGAGTTCGGGAAGCCGGAATCCCTGACGAAGTCCTTAATATCCATGGAACATTCCCAGGCTCCAAAAGCGAAGGAACCACCAGGTTGATTTACGAAAACATCGACGGCCTAAACAATCGCCTCTCCAAAAACGAGAAACTTAACAAAATGCGCGAGCTCCACGACGACCTGGAAGTAGATATAGCCGCATACAATGAACACAAGACCAACATGGCCCACAAATCAAATATCAACGGCTTCAATCAATTATTTAAAGGAGGAACTGCAGAAGTCAGGTCAGTAACAAGCCACAACGTCCACGAAAACATAGGCAGGATCCAACAAGGAGGAACATGTGTCCTAATGTTCGGCCCTATTACCGACTACATTATTGGAAATGAACCAACCAAAGACGAATCAGGCCTAGGCAGGTGGTCAGTAATGACTCTAGCAAGCGGCGACATAAAAACAAGAATAATATGCGGGTACAACCCCTGCTATAACAGCGTCCCTGATACGAGCTCATCCTATCAAAAACATCGCTACTACGGCACTTCCTACCAACAACACCGCCGATATTTCAGACCAAAGAACGAATTTAAATGCCCTCGAACCCTTTTCAAGGAACACCTGATAAAACAACTTAAAAAGTGGAGAGAAGCCGGAGACCGTCTGGTGATATGCCTAGACGCAAATGAAGACATCTACAAAAAATCCATCGGAAAGGAGTTAACAGACCCAGAAGGACTCGCGTTGCGTGAGGTCGTTGGAGACTTTACTCAACAAAAAATAGGATCCACATTCTTCCGGGGATCCAAACCAATCGATGGAATTTGGGCAACACCAGACATCACCATTAGCAACGCGACAATTATGCCTTCGGGTTTCGGAGTCGGCGACCACCGATTATTTATCATCGACATGGCAACAAGCGATCTTATTGGAACATCCCCGCCCAAAATTATCCGCCCAGTATCTCGTCGACTTAACACCAAACTACCCAAAGTAGCAAAAATCTACGCAGATATTCTGGAAAAGAAAATTATCCAACACAGATTGATCGAACGAACAGGCAACGCACACAGGACATGTAGATCCAAACACAGCTTAGAGAGGAAACTAAACAAACTAGACAATGAGCTTGGTCACTATATGAAACATGCAGAAAAGAAATGCCGAAAAATAAGCTCAGGACGCATACCTTTCTCGCCAGAAGCTGCCATGTGGATTCGAAGAGTCCAAGTCTACCGGTCCCTCCTTCGCTATCACACAGGACAAATCCAAAATAGAGGAAATCTAAAACGCTCCGCCCGCCGTAGTGGAATCGAATCCCCCCTCAGCCTATCCATACAAGAAATACACCTCCGACTAAAATCTTGCCTTGCTCAATGCGAATTCTTCAGGAAACACGGCATAGACTTCCGACGCAAACATTTACAATCAAGATTAAATATTGCGCGCGAGAAGGACAACGACGAAGCCATCAAACAAATTCTAGAAATCATCCAAAAAGAGAACGCGAAACTATACTGGAAAAGAATGAAATACGCCTTAGGAAAACTGAAAGGGGGAGCCTGTCATAAGGTCCAGGTCCAAAACGCCGACGGAACCATCACAGAATACATAAATCAAGCAGACCTAGAAAAGGCAATATGGGATAATATCCACAGGAAACGATTTATTCTCGCAGAAGACGCCCCACTCTGCAATGGCAACCTTCGAGGAATTTTTGGTTACAACGCGATTTGTCACACTTCCAGATCCATTTTAGCAGGGACATACGAATACCCCAGGGATTTCGATGAAGCAACTAAGGAAATTCTCCAGGAATGCGCAATGATCAGACTTACTATCCCAAAAGACTCAACTAACACTAAAATCTCTCAAGACGACTGGGTATCGCATTGGAAAAGAACGAAAGAAGGCACATCCTCCTCAATCTCAGGAAGGCACTTCGGTCACTACAAGGCCGGTTTACTCTCACCATATATTTCCTACTTACAATCCCTGGTATCTACCCTTGTGATGAAGAAAGGGATTGTTCTTGACCGTTGGGCAAAAGGCCTCTCAGTTATGCTAGAAAAGATCTACGGATGCTCACTAATTACTAAACTGCGATCGATCTTACTCATGGAGGCCGACTTCAATGCAACCAACAAAAGAATCTTTGGGATAGAAATGATGGAGAATGCCAGAAAATACAAACTTATCCCAGAAGAAATTTTCAGTGAAAGAAACCGCCTCGCTGAGGATGGTACACTCTCAAAGGTACTATTTTATGACACAGTACGCCAGCTACGCCGACCAGCAGGGCTGGCCTCCGTGGACGCAGATAATTGCTACGACAGAATCGCCCACCCAATGGCGTCAATGATTTTCCAAGCTTTCGGGGTACCTACTCCAGCCATCTTATCAATGCTCTCTACTATTCAGAACATGGCCTTTTACCTTCGAACAGGATATGGAGACTCAACAAATTTCGCAGGGGGGTACTCCGAAAACTCAACTGAGTCTATTAAATTTCAAGGAATGTGTCAAGGTAACGGAGCGTCTCCTGCGGCGTGGGCTGTCACCACAGTACCTATGATCTCTGCTCACAAAAAGAAAGGCCACGGGGCACATCTCATCTCCCCAATAACAAAGCGGATAATTCATTTGATCGGAGGTCTTTTTGTCGACGATACAGACCTAATGCACCTAAACATGAGAATAGTGGAAAACATAATCAGCGCGCACGGCAATCTACAAGAGGCAGTAATAAACTGGGGGAAATTACTTATTGCTACAGGAGGTGCCTTAAAACCGGAAAAATGCTCTTATTACCTGATATCTTTTGGCTGGAAAAAAGACGGAACGTGGAAATACAACTCTTGCATTGACGACGAAGAAATGGCAATACTCGTTCCTATGGCTGACGGAAGCTACGAGCCCATAGAACAACTCCCTCTTACAACCGCAACCAAAACCCTTGGATCAATGACATGCCCTACCGGAAGCAATACCTCCTCATTCACACGTATGCAAGAACAAGGCCAAGAGTGGATAGATCGGGTAATCAATGGAAAAGTTGGAAGACGAAGTGTATGGCACATGCTAGATTGCCAATTCTGGCCAAGAGTAGGCTACGCAATCGGCAACAACACAGGCTCTTTAAAGGAACTTGAAAACTGCCTCCAAAGGATTTTTTGGCAGATTCTGCCCAGAGGAGGAGTACGCCGATCAGCCCCCACAGGTCTACGACAACTAAGCAAAGGCTTTTTTGGCACAGGCTGCCCGAACCCAGGCGTCGAATGCCTTATATCTCAAGTTACAAAACTACTGGTACACTATGGATGCCGTTCCGGCATAGGAATACAACTCCAAGTCTCGCTCGAACTAATGATTATTGAGCTAGGGATATCATCACAACCTTTCCAAGAGTCCTTCCACAGATATGAATCATGGATTACTCATTCCTGGATAAAATCTGTCTGGGAAAAAGTCGATCACTATAAATTACGCCTTCAGCTGAAACCCCTGAATATCGAACCTCCACGTTTAGGCGACAAATGGTTTATGAAAGCAGTCATAGACCTGGGATGCATAGACAAACACGAAATGGAACGAATAAATAGAGTCAGGATACACCAACAGGTCCTATTCTTATCAGACATTCTGGACGCAGGAGGAAAATGCCTAGACAGAAAATATCTAACCAGGCGCGATCAAAAAGAAAAATGGTCCACCTATATCTTCCCACTTGAAAACCCTCCGAGACGCGATTTCACACTATGGAGAGAGGTAGTAAATACCATCGTGCCCAGAGGACGACGTTCTGATAGCCTAGGCCTACACATTCGAGAGGGACATAAAATCTGGGCATGGAGAGTTGAAACATGCAACAATCGGTTATACCATAAGAAAGGAGACACAATGGATATGTACGGCCCATCCACCACAAACGAACTAGCTAGAAGACCCAACACGTGGTCCCTCATCGAAGAAAACATCATCAGCAGAGAAGTCGGAGATTATTGTTCAGTGAATGTAACCCAGCGCTTTGTCAACATTCTAAGTCACACCCGCCCCAACCTAGGGCCAAACCTACCGATAGACTTCTGGGAGGTAATCCAACGATGGGGAAATACATGGATCTGGGAATCCCTACATATTGTGGGGGACTCCTCATGGCTGACAGAGTCATTAGAAGCGAACGATTGCATGGCAGTTACAGACGGATCATATATGAAGGAAGTCTACCCAATGATCAACTCAGCGGCTTTCATTTTCGAGTGTACAAGCGGAAGAGGCAGAATTGCCGGTTCCTTCGTAGAAAGATCTCCAGACGCAGGCAGCTATCGTGGCGAATTACTGGGTCTAATGGCGATACACCTTATTCTGAAAGGCGTTAACGAGTTCAAACCATACATTCAAGGATCGATTCACATATTTTCCGACTGCTTAGGAGCTCTACGGAAAGTGGAAAACCTTCCCCTCCACCGTATTCCAACACGATGCAGCCACTCAGACATCCTCAAAAACATAATGATTAGCTGTTCTGATATGACCCTCAAGCGCATTTTCTCCCACGTCAAAGCCCACCAAGACGACGGGGAACTCTACGACAACCTTCCTAGGGAATCTCAACTTAATTGTCAAATGGATTACCACGCCAAACGAGCCATTTTCGAATTCTCAGAACATCACCACACAACAACTAAAGCTTTCCCACTGGAACCAATTACTATCTTCATGGACAAAAACAAACTAACCTCAGACAAAGGAGAAAAACTTCGATTCTGGGCCCACAAACAAATCGCCAAAACATATTTTTACGAAGCTAAAATCCTGCTCGAAGAATTCGATCTCATCGACTGGGAATCAATTTACACAGCCCTACACAGCGTGCCTCGACTGTTCCAAATATGGGCGTGCAAGCAAATCATGGGAATCGCCCCAGCAAATGGAAACAGAAGATGGGAAACATCCCTCGACCCAAGGTGCCCAAGCTGCCTACAGGAACGAGAGACATGCAGCCACATCCTACACTGCAATCACACAGGTCGAGTAGATACCCTCATGAAATCGATCGACATCATGAACAGTTGGATGAAAGACGTAGATACCGACCCAACTCTACGACTCTGCATTATTCAATATGCTAAAGGCAGAGGGACTACAACAATGAGCGACATATGTAGCGGGGAAGGACAACTTTATGAACGAATGGCAGTATCCCAAGATTCTATCGGATGGAGAAGATTCATGGAAGGAATGATTTGTATAGAAATGCGAAGTCTTCAAGAAACCCATTCAATGCTGAGAGGAGGTAATACATCGGCCTCACTTTGGGGCCCAGGTTTAGTCACGAGACTTTTAGAAATCACACATGGCCAATGGTTGTATAGATGCGTCCAAATACACGACAAGACCCAAGGAACTCTAATCACAAACCGTAAAGAAAACCTACAAAGACAGATTGAGGAGGAAATGGACAAAGGATGGGATGATCTGCTAGAAGAGGACCAATATTTAGCAGAAATTAACCTCGAGGACCTCGGAGTTTCAAATGGGGAACGGCAAGAATACTGGTTACTATCTATACGCGCAGCACGAGCAGCGAGCAGACACACGAGACGCAATCAGCGCAGACAGCAAACAACAAGAACCGATATTGTAGAAGGGCATATTATTAGTGGGTGATAGCCCACCTGTCCCTACTCCTAGGGAGAAAAGGCCTTAAATAGCCGATTCCTACCGAGACAAGTCTCGAAGGAGAGCAGCCCTCTCAAGTGGTTCCGACTGCGACGCTGTTTGGCGACAAGCCCTCGGCGTATAAAGACTCCGCAAAAGGTGTGAAATGTCTAGGTAGTAACTAAACCGATACCTAATTTTTTAAGTTGTTCTGTTCTGTTCTGTCTTCTTTGTAGAGAGTACGATACGAGAGGGAGTAATGTTGCGCTCAACTACTCTGCCGATCCACAGCGCAGCGATTATTAATTTTTTTAGTGTGTAGACTTTTGACGACGAAAGATGTGATGTGAAATCCCGCCAAAACTAGTCGTCGACGCCGAACAGACGCACAAACAACACAAAGACGAGCAATCCCGCGTCGCTCTCTTGCTCACACATACACCATAACCCATAACGCACGAGCAACGACGAGGACATTAATCATGCCGGAGGAACGAGAGAAGAAGACCAAGAAGAAATCCAAGGACGACGCCGACAACGTCGACGACGTCCCACTAACGGCCGTGGAGCGCCTGCAATCGCTGAACCTCGTATCCCGCGTGGCGTCCGAATCGGGGAATCACCTGGGGATATCCGATCGCACCCTCGCCGAATTCGTGATCGACATGGCCGAGCGTCGGATACGGTCGTACGCGAGGGTCGAATTCGCGAGGGAGGGGGGTTCGATGTACGGCGTATCGCTGTGCGACGACTCGATTTCGACGCCGTCGTCGAATGATGCGACGCCGTCATTGCGCATCGGCCTCGTGTCGTCGAATGTCGAACGGGACGCACGCGTCGTATCGGCGTTTCGATCGGATCTGATATCCAACGGCGCGGGGGACGGCGCGTCGTCTGGATTCGCGGCACGGATACTGCGCATCGTGTGCGACATGAGTCCGCGGGTGGCGAGGCAATTGACGAAAATGGAGGAGAGGAAGAGGAAGAGGGGGGTACGGGGATTGGCAAGGGACAAACATGACGACGGTGGTGGGGGGGGCGTCATGTCCACGATGGCGTCAATGTCGTCTCGGAGGGACGGGATACAGTCGGGACAATTTCCGGGATTGGCAAAGAAAAATCTCACGGGATCGGTGCCCCTCGAGGAGGGATTTTACGAACACGGCGACGGCGGGGCGGAACCGTCGTCATCGGGGGCGGTCGCGTCGACGTCGATTGCGTCATCGGGCGAAAAACGACGCGAGGATTTCGACGTCCACGCGAGGTCGAGGAATAAGAGGCGATGGGACGACGACGGAGCGGGGGGCACCGACAATGGTGGTGGCGGCGACGTCGCGGGGGGGGACGACGTCAGGGAAACGAGCGTCCGATCGAGGTCCAACCTGCCGGCTTGGATGACGCAACGGCAGGGTCAGCAGCGGGGGGAGGAACAGCGACCGCCTTCATCGTCGGGATTGAAATTGTACGACATCTATCGGGGGACGGTCCAACGCGTGCTCGACTTCGGCGTCGTCGTCGAGATGAACGCACCCCCTGGCTTGCCGACGAATAATACGAATTACCGCGACACAGGCGCAGGGGGGGGGAAGATATCCGGCATGGTCCACCTGTCGCACGTCTCCAGATCGAGGATCGAAAAACCGAGGGATGCCGGGATACGTCCGGGACAGGGGGTGTACGTCAAGCTGATATCCATAGGCACACGCGGCGTATCCGGCGGTGCCGGGGAGGGTGGGTTGATGCTCAGCATGAAAGACGTCGATCAGGAATCCGGTAAGGACCTCATGCCGCATCGCACTGCGGCGGCGATATCCGCGACGATCGGGGGGGGAGGAGGGGGGGGGACGACGGGGAACGGCGCATCGGAGGGCGCCGCCGCGTCGGCGTCGGCGGCGGTCGTTCATCCGGGCCTTGACGTCGCGGCGCTGAAGAGACGGCAGGAGGAGGAGGAGGCGGACAACATCACGCATCGTCAGATGAGGGGATTCGACGGCGCCCCCGCCGCGGCGGGTGGGGGCCGTTACGGAAATAACAACAGTGGTGGCGGGGGGGGTGGCGGGGGGGGGAGCGTGCGCAGGAAGCAGCAGCTCACGGAACAGGAATTATTCGAGGCCCAGCAACTAATACGCTCGGGGGTGTTGCCTGTGGAGCAGTACCCCACCTTCGACAACGAGGGGGGGATGGGCATGCTCGCGCAGGAGACCACCGAGGAGGAGACGGAGGTCGAGCTTGCCGACTTCGAGCCGTCGTTCTTGCGCGGGCAGACCCGTCGCTCCGGCCGGGACCTCGAGCCGGTACGTATAGTCAAGAATCCCGACGGATCGCTCCAGCGCGCGGCGATGCAACAGGGCACCCTCGCGAAGGAACGACGCGAGCTTCGTCAGGCCCAGGCGAATCAGCTCGTCGACTCTATCCCCAAGGATCTGAATCGTCCGTGGGAGGATCCACTGCCGGAGGCCGGAGAGAGACACTTCGCGCAAGAGCTCCGTAGCATCAACATGAGCGCGTTCGACGGCGCGCCGGAATGGAAGCAGAAGGCCGAGAGCAAGACGCTTTCCTTCGGCATCATATCGAACAAGTCGATCAAGGAGCAGAGGGAAAACCTTCCAATATACAGACTGAAGACGGAGCTACTGCGCGCCATGGTCGAAAATCAGCTTCTGGTAGTGATCGGGGAGACGGGCAGCGGAAAAACTACTCAAATGACTCAGTACATGCACGAACTGGGTATTACCCGGAAAGGGATAATAGGGTGCACTCAGCCGAGGCGAGTCGCGGCCATATCGGTGGCAAAGCGCGTAGCGGAAGAATTCGGATGCACGTTAGGGGAGGAAGTGGGATACTCTATCCGATTCGAGGATGTTACATCCCAGTCGACCATCATTAAATACATGACAGACGGCATGTTGATGAGAGAATATCTAGCCGACAATGATTTGAAACGTTACTCGGCATTGATGTTGGATGAAGCGCACGAGAGAACGATCCATACAGATGTTCTCTTCGGTCTGCTGAAGGATCTCTGCATTCGAAGAAAAGACCTGAAGTTAATCGTGACATCGGCAACCTTAGACGCCGAAAAGTTTTCATCGTACTTTATGGAGTGCCCAATCTTCACCATTCCCGGGAGAACATTTCCCGTTGAAATTCTTTACACCAAAGAACCCGAGAGCGACTATTTGGATGCTGCGTTGATCACAATCATGCAAATTCATCTGTCAGAGCCGGCGGGAGACATCCTTCTCTTTTTGACGGGTCAGGAGGAGATCGACACGGCATGCGAAACGCTTTACAGTCGCATGAAGGCTCTTGGAGACCTCGCTCCTGAACTAATCATTCTTCCCGTGTACTCATCCCTCCCGTCGGAAATGCAATCTCGTATCTTCGAACCGGCTCCGCAGGGTTCAAGAAAATGTGTCGTAGCGACGAATATCGCGGAGGCATCGCTCACGATCGACGGTATCTATTACGTGGTCGACCCAGGCTTTTCGAAACAGAAGGCTTTCAACGCAAAGCTGGGAATGGACTCGCTCGTTGTCACCCCCATCTCACAAGCCAGTGCAAGACAAAGGGCCGGGCGAGCTGGACGAACGGGTCCGGGTAAATGCTACCGTCTGTACACGGAGATGGCCTACAAGAACGAAATGCTGGCGACGAACATTCCCGAAATTCAGCGCACTAACCTTGGAAATGTCGTCTTACAGCTAAAAGCGATGGGCATCAATGATCTATTGGGCTTTGATTTCATGGATCCCCCACCCGTCGCAACTCTGGTTGGCGCGATGGAAGGCCTGCATGCCCTGGGCGCGTTGGACGACGAAGGCTTGCTTACGAGGCTTGGGCGTAAGATGGCTGAGTTTCCACTGGAGCCCAACCTCTCGAAGATGCTCCTGCTGTCTGTGGATCTCGGCTGCTCGGATGAGATTTTGACGATCACCGCCCTCTTGAGCGTTGAAAATCCGTTCTATAGGCCAAGGGATAAGCAAGGACAGGCGGATATGAAGAAGGCGAAGTTCCATCAAGCTGAGGGTGATCACCTGACACTGCTCGCAGTGTACAAGGCATGGGAGGCATCAAAGTTTTCTAACCCCTGGTGTTTTGAAAACTTTATACAGGCTCGCAGCATGCGACGTTCTCAGGATGTTCGGAAGCAGCTCGTAACGATCATGGATCGATATAAGCTGGACATTTTGAGCTCCGGGAAGAACTACAAGAAGATCTGCATGGCCATCACGGCCGGCTTTTTCACCAACGCCGCGAAGAAACACCCACAGGAGGGATATCTGACGCTCGTGGACCAAAACCCGGTGTACATCCATCCGTCGTCGGCAGTATTTAACAAAAATCCTGAATGGGTGATCTATCACGAGCTGGTGTTGACGACGAAGGAATACATGCGAAACATAATGGTGATTGATGCAAAGTGGCTGATCGAATTGGCGCCTTCTTTCTACAAGAAGGCCGATCCCAACAAAATGACCAAGGCCAAGAGAATGGAGAAGATTGAACCCTTGTTTGATAGGTTCAATCCGAAGGATGCATGGCGTTTGTCTAGAAGAAAAGGATGACTTACTTTACTGCAGTTATGGAAAATTTTATCTTATGGAACACAATAGAAACAATGGCTTCCTCGACACATGTTCTATCTAAAGAACCTTTTTTTCATAGATGCGAATGACCACCGCTTCTTCCCGTAAATTTTATCCATCCTCTTCACATTTATCCATGGCATAGTTCTTCCCCATAAGGGATTCCACTGATCTTGTTGATTTGCCAGAAGAGCCTTTACGGCTCTGGAAAACATCTCCCTTTAAACCAGCATATTATGGAAGAAGGGGGGATACGGTATGAGACGACCATGACCACTTGAAGGCGTTGGACAACGTTTGACAAACTCACCAATCAATCTTGGGATCTGGGAGCTCACTTTCTACGCTATTGTCAAGGAGCAATACGCTGCAAAATTTCGCCAGCTCATCCAAGCTCAAGCGCCTTTCGTCGAACAGGTCAAAGAAGCGATCGTGATATCCCATTTCCCTCAATCTATGCAACGGCAAGGCATAGTTCAACCAGGGATTGTGCTTGTACACTTCCCTCGCTTCCTCGATGAAGTCGTCCAAGACATCCAACGACAGCTCCAACTGACCGTCTAGATCGTTGTAGAATTTTACCACCTTCTCCTTGTCCGTGCAAAGTCGAATCACCACCCATACCGGCAGCCCCTCAAGTCCGCGAAGCGATTCGACAAATTGCTGCTGTATCGCCGCCCCGCCATAGCCGCGTTCGTCCGTGGGCAGACCATCCGTGGCGATGATGACAGTCACGCGGCAGCCAACCTCGAGCAGTTTCGATTTCATGTCCAACAAGGTATGTTTGATATTTTCGATGTGCTGTATGAGTGGCGTCACGCCGTGGGGCTGGACCGAGTTCAGTATGCCCATCGTGTGGTCCACCTCCTTCTGCAGCGAGCTCTCGTCCAGGGGACCCTCGGCTATGCCGAAGTGCTGCGAATTAAGACCGCAGCCAGGATCGTTGAGCATATGGAAGGTCGTCGGGGCCTGTAGGGTCGCGGCTATTCGAATGTGGTTCGCGACACAGTCCTTGAGTTCCATCCATCGGGAGCTCTCCACGACCTTATATTCACGTGAACCTTTCCCGGTTTCGACAAGTCGATGACCGTCGGTTCGCTGCATGGAACCGCTATTGTCGACGACCCAGATTCTCAGCGGAAAACTCTGGATCGTTCGGGCGAGGATGGACGCGTAACCGCGCGTGTAGCCCTGGTCCACTAACTGTTGGATTTGACGTTCGGTGACGGGGGTCAATTCTCCGATTCCCCTCGAGGCGGGGAGGCGAAAAGATGCAACGTTGGACGATGAGGCTGCCGCAGCAATTGGCGGACGGTCAGCAAGTGCGTTAACGATGGGGATCTCGCCGCGTCGATCGTGCTGAAGAGGGACGGCCACAGGAACAGTTGGGGGGTTACATGTATCAAATTGTTTGTCCATTTTTATGTTGACGTTTACACATGCACGGGCGGCAACTGGGATCTTCCGAAGGTAATAAATGGCCCCGATTAAATGAAGAACAGCAATAATTTAATGATTATGAATCATCTGTCGTTCAATCCTCCGGTTCCCATCCTCCATGCTCCTTGTTCTTTGTCATGAAGTCGGTCTTGCTTGTTTTTGTGCTCCCGGCATTCGAGAAAGGGCTGTAGAAATGCATGCACAAAGATTATTGACAAAGGTTGGATTCGAACATCAATATACAGATATTTTCATTATTCTTTACCGTAAAAATGGTTGTTCCTAAATTAATAGCATTTACTGTACTCTAACGAGTGGTTTTGAATTTTTTGGGGGAGATAAAATAATGGCTGTCTGCTGTAATTCTTTTTTGGTTTTTGTGAGCAACCATTCCAGATCTGGACTCGCCAAAAGCTTGGTCCAGATTCTCTTTTTTCAATTTGTTGTGCCTTAAGGCTGAGATTGTATTCGGATACTCCAATAGCAAGGAAGTTGCTTTTTCTCGCAGTCTTTCTTTTCTGCTTTCTATGGCTGTTTAAATTTATTTCCGGGGCAAAATATAATCACAGGTCCGGTCTGGTGG